>WAAE01013433.1:0-27639 GCA_013400495.1 Nicator chloris
AAAACATAGAAGACAACAGATAACTGAATGACATTTCCTCAAACACACACAAGAAAATCCTTAGATTTCAGTGTTCCTTTCCATTTTGGTGAATGTAACACTAAACCCCAGCAACTGGTATTTACTTGTCTGCATCTTGCTAGATCCACTCAGCAAGTCCAAAATTCACATTACACGTACTGCAATTACCAAACCTGTTTCAGATGTCACACCAAGGCCTTTACTTCTATTGAATCAGTTGTTGTGTGGTGTGTTATCACCCAGTCCATAATGAATTGAGCTGTCTGTATTGGATGCTATGTTGAGGATGTCTCTACATAATGTGTTCTAAAAATACTAATTACAGTAAGAAGGCATAAACAGGAGGATAGAGAGTGCTGCCTAATTCAATAATATATCAAGCATAGAGAAAAAACTGACAAGTGTGCAAACACTTCACAAGTTAGTAAGAGGAATTATTTCTCTATCACTATGCCGTTAGTACTACTGGAGGACAATCTTGCAGGTAAAATATGTAAAAATGTGTGTTCATTCTACTACTGTAAAAACAAATTTTAATCTTCAGCTTGTTGAAATGTGCCCAACAAGTATTAGCCACAGATTCACAGAGAGTAGTTCCACTCACACCACACAAATCCAGATCTCCATAATTTCTTTCATTACAGTGCTAGAGATTACAGCAATAAACACACAATGTTTACAGGTCCTATATTTTCAGTGATTTTTATCTTTATTAATAATTCTAAATGTGGATCATTTCTAGAGCTATGTTAGGAAGACTTAACTCTAAACAGCATTCTGTTGCTTCTCTTTGCATTGAACTAATTTTAGACTTGGAAATGACACCTGCCAGGCATTTCAAAGCTGAATAAGATACGGCTGTTTATGGCTTTAGCAGTACCATTTTAAACCAGTCTTCTGCATACCACTGGAAATAAAGAATCTAGCCTCTGGGGAAAAAATAAAATCTAGAGATTTAACACTGAATTAATCAGCTTTTATTACTGGGGATGCTACTGGGTGATATTTATTATTTGAAATACCTTGTTCGGTAAAAACTCAAATGGATCACCTTCCATATTTCTCCCTACCCAAATGTTAAAACATATATTCCTTACTTTTACACTACTCAGAGTATAAAATCAACATAATCTTACCTTTAAAACTGTTTACATTCTACATACACCTAAGCCCATACCTTTTTTGGCATCTCAAATGTTTCTGCTGGGGATGCTCACAGTATCAGTCACTCTCATTCAGCAGTACACACATCAAAGTTTTCAAAAATTAGCAGCAGCACAACTGTATATTAAGAAAAACTCCACACTGGTGGTTTGCCCACATCACTTGGCAATGTCCCTTTAATATTAATACACAGAGAAGTAAAATTTTTTCATAAATTTGTTCAAGTATGTGGAACATGTAAAATGCATAAGAATCAATATGGACTTCATTAATGTTATATTTATTTATTTTCCAGCTTCATACAAACTGGATGTAGAAGCATAAACATAGTACATTTCTACCATTTTCAACAAAAATATAACCAATATGTACAATTATTGTATTAAAAATACAAAAGGATACAGACTCCACCAATGTCTTTCTAAAAGACATACAGGTACAAGTAGTATCAAAAGTATGAGGAAATCACCAGTTAATTGTACATTCTGCACTTGACATCACAGAGCGAACTGAGATTAGCAGTCCTATGGTCTACAATTACTTAATGCTTATATAACATTTGTGCAACTTGTGATAGAGCTAGGATTTTGTATTTCTATATGCACATGAGGTCCATAGCCTTGAGAATAAAACTGGCAAATAATGCATATTACATGTAAAATTACAAAGGCATAATTGACAATGTGATATATAAGCAAATAGACAAAAGCTATGATTACTGGAGAGAGAATTAAATAAAGCACTGACATTTGTTTGATACAGTGAAAAAACACTGCAATTTGATCTTTAAAAGTTGAAGCTATTTACGTTTATCTACTGATCAATATGATCAGCTGAGTTAAATGGAAAAAAAAAAAATCCAAGACCAGCAGTTCCTCACATTTGAGTACTACTCGGATTGGCAGCCTTCACTTCTCCGGAGTCTGTGCAAAAACAACACAAAAATAGAGGGGAGGGTCATTTCAGTCATTATAGGGTTAATAGCAGCTGTGAGCAGGTGGTTGCTACACACTGGCCTTCTCTACACATGCAGTGTTCCATGAAGCCATTAACAGTTGTGACTATTTCTGCATTGTAAAGGCTGGCAAATCTAACTGTTATTTTTTTTTAACTTAAAGGCTCAATTATCCCCTAATGTCGAAGTCAATAGATGGAGTTTATTAGATCAGTGTTAACAGCTGACACAAGCTGTGACATCCCAACTTGCCTTCACTGCAGTGTTATCCAGTTAATTTTTATTTAATATAACTACTATATAGTTTCAAAAGAAAAGTATATAACTTAACGGTGGGGTTGCCATCTGTCTTATTGCAATGGGACACATTTTTTTAGCATGCCATCCTGTATTCCACAAGGTACAGGTACGAGACACATACCGTGTCCTCTTCCATCACTGACCAGTTGCAAGCACTGTGTTTCTTTACACCAGACCCGGATGAGGATGCCATTAACACTAACATTTACAAACTCGTGAAGATTCCAGGGTGGGGCACATTAAGAGCAAAGCCAGGTATTCAAGGAAAGGCTGCATCCTGCAACTTCTGCCTTCCCTTCTGCCCTGCTCAGCCATGTGATAGCAATATTCTTCCAGGAGCTCAGGCTGGCAACCCTACTTACAGGTGTGAAATAATACTGTAATTACTATTCAGATGCACTATTCGATCTCCCAAACGCAAACATACAAAATTGTAACGAATGCATTGTAAACAAGCAAATAAGCACTACCTCCTTGAAGGATCTCAAAGCAATTTTCTCTTTGTAGGTTAAAGGCCAAATGTAATTTGACAACTAACTTATCTCATTATCCCAATGAGACTAAGTGCTAGGATTGTGATTAAAATCTAAAAGGAAGATTAAAAAAAACCCTTCCAGGCATTGGGAAGTGCAGCCAGAGTTAGTCATCCTGATGTGATGATCTTGGAATTTGGAATGATACTGTGTGATGTGGCAGACAGCGACAGTGGTAGCTTGGAGATTGCTGCACTGTGCATTTCAAGCAACACAGTTTGAAAAGTGCCAGGGCGATTTCTTCACAGTATTTCACATGCAAGGGGAGAGGGAACAGAAGGGGGAGGGGCAGAGGAAGAAGCCCCATGCTGCTTTAAGGCAGGGAAGGAGGCAAATAGGTCCACCATCCTTTTATCATAGTTCCAAGGCTCCTATTCTAGGGACGTCTTCTTGTGCTCTCCTTTAAGGTGGCTCACTCTGGATCCAGAAAAGCCCAAGTCTTAGACAGCAGAGACTTGTTCATCTTCTGCAAACATAACAGGATAAGGGAAAATAGAATTTAGTTCATAAAGAACAAGACTGCTACTGAATGAAACAAGCTGTGCATACAATAACAATCATGTGTATTGTGCTCATATGTTCTCCATTTCATTGTGTAAGTATATATACTTTACAACAATCTAAATTTCAGTACATTTCAGGTCTCATGAGACATATTTCTTAGGAATTTTGATCTTGAAGAAAATAAGACAATTGCTTTAACTGAGCTAGATGTAGTTATTCACCCTGAGGAGCACAACAGGTACACCTAGATATCTAATAGCTTCACAAAGGCATCTGAATGTTTTTCTCTAAATATCTGCAATTTAGTCATCATTAGTAGAAACAATTAAAGTTTTCAGTCATGGTAACTCTCAAAGTTTGAGGTAATTCATTTAAGGTAGACTTCATTTTCTCCCACTGTGTTCAACTGCAAAGTTCATCCTGCACCCAAAACCTTAGCTTTACTTAGTAACTAGGCAGTTAGAGAGAGAAGGGGACTGTTAGTCTACCATTAAGCAACACAAAGCATTCAAGTGAGTGATTTTGGCACCACCCTGCCTAAATTTTGAGGACCTAAAGCTGCAATCCAGCTACACTTGCTCTCCGTGGAAAAACATCATAGTTGAGCTAAAGCATAAAGATTTAGACACATTTGGACCAGCCAGGTAGCGAGACAGCCGTGGGCTCATGATGTTATACAGATGGAGTGGAAGACTCAGTGTCCACAGTGTGAAGAGTTTCAGGTAGAATTTGAGTGACTATCCAAATAAACCTGACCAACAGTGCCCTACAGGGTGGATGAGCAAGTATTCTCTAAACCTGGATACATTTTTGATCATTAAATACACGGTTAATGTAGAAAATCATGGCAGGCAGGGCTGTCCAAGGTGAACACAGGCAACTTCAGAGAAGCTGTCTAAGCCAACTGCTTGGTTGTTCAAGATTCAGGTGGACCTATGTTCCAAATTTTAAATTATATTCAGGAGGAACTGAATTCCTTCCCTTCCAAAAAGTCAACAAATAGCAAGTTTCGAAATGGAGTTCAAATTATGGCAAGATTTGTGAATTTGCTTTGTGTCTGTGAAAGCACTGACCCGTTTTGCATGCAGCACACTCAAAATCCAACAACTAGAAATTTACCATCTTCCTCTGTGGAAAACCCTTGAGATGGATAGTGAGCAAGACGTGGATCTGACTCATTTGGTTTATGCCACTGAGGTTTGTTCACGGGCCTGCCAGTTGAGTGGCTGTGTGACTGCTGCTGTGGGGTTGCTGTCCCATGAGTCTCACATGTCCGTGCCACCATTCTAGACCTCTGAAGTGCTATGTTGTAGTCTGGAGGCTTCCTGGTTGGATGGGAGCCACCTTCTGCAAACTCAGCAATAGGTATTCCTACATAACCAGGAGGAGTTGGAGGTGGTTCCCGGTATCGGCCCTCTTTTCTTGCTGCAGGAATAACAACAGATGATTGTTAGAGGAAGGATGAGGAACACTGCTCAAAGGAAAATAGATAGCTGAAAGCTAAATAATTATCAACCAACTCAACAGCCCAGGAAGAGAAAATCTGAATATCTTAACTATCATATGCTAGACCTTGTGAAAAATAAATCAACGAAGAAAATACAGAATACATAACATACACAAGATGTAGCCATTTTTCCAGCAGTGAAGCATTAGTCTAACAAAATTCACCAAATTTTGTGGGGAATTTGTTCAAACTTCACAACTGAAGCCGTTGCATCAATTGTACAGAATAAAATGTACAGTCATCAAAGTAACATGGAAGACTCAAGTAGTAAATGTTAGGAATTTTGGCATCTCCCCAGATGCATCTTAATTCTGAAGATGGGCTTCGCATCCAAGAGCTCATCTCTCTTGTTTTCAGCATCTTGGAGGGGAAAAAAGAAATGCATCTGATACACAATTGTCATCCTACAAATCTTACTACTTAATGAGGCATAAGCTACAACTCCAAGAGGTCAGGTAGAGAAGTGGGCTTCATCATTACACTATTTGCATGCACGACTATTTACATGCCTGCAGCCCCTATGGCTGTATTCTCTGCAAAATCAAAATTGAAAGTCTTCCTGTAAGAAGAATGACTGAATACGATTTTATATAGGAGATGGAAAGACCACCACCTAGCTTATGGATCTCATGGAGATGTAACTGTTCACCTGAACAAGGCTTAACTCAGGGCATACTGAGAAGCTCTCTCAGAGAGAACTTTAAGGAAAAACAGTTAAGATCCTAAGCATCTGCAGGGACACACAACAGATAGGCAAGAGTCTCTGTTTCAGAGTTAAATACTTAGAGAAGTCAGTGAGAACTTTGATACTGAATATCTATTGTGGACCCAGCCCTTTAACACATGACCCCTTTAAGGACAAACCTTACAAATACAGCAGGAAAAACCACTGACACAGACAATTTACTTTCCACAGCTTGTCATACACTGTGTATGCTTGCATAAGTAGTGATGACAACACCACCCTTGCATTAGGCAGCGTGATTTGACTGAAAGGGCAGTACAAGCTTAAATGGACTAGTGCTACTTAGATGCAAGTCTTTATAGACTAAAAGTAAATCCTTGGTATTACAACAAAATCAAACATTTCCAATAGTCTAAGTATTTTTCTTGGACAAACTGTTTTAACTGAGCAAAGCAGCATGAAGAAGCTTCTGAGAAACTTTATTCAAAGATTTCTGAAAATCAGGAGAAGTTCTACAGAAAAATTCTATTGTAGAAAAATTCTGCTGAAATACTGCAAGAAATCAATGTCTACTAAGTGCAAAAGAACTATGTAAACCAGAGGGTTCTGTTGGATAGTGATACACAGAGTTACATTTGCAGGACAGTTAGTTAATAGTAGTGAAGGGCATGGAATTGTGTTGGTTTGAATTTTCAGGTCTCTTTTATGTTCTTTCAAGTCTCTAAAAATGTAGTGGCAAGCACTGCCTTAAGAGACAAGTTTGGAGGCACACCTGTTACACATTCTGGAGGAAACCAAGGGTATCAAAGAGTAAAATTAGAGATTGGCACAAATCTGTACATCTTCTTCCTCTTAACAGTCCAGGGATTTAGACCTGCACCCAAGCTTTGAGGCAAAAGGCCACTGTTAAGCAATATACACAGGCAGAAAATGGAAAAGCAGTTTATCACAGCGGTCTCAGCATGACCTCAACCTGGCAGACATTCAGCTGTGTCAGCAAAAAATGGCTTTTAGATAGTTCATGTTAACCTGACAAAAGGCAAAGTGAGGGGGAATGAAAGAAAGAAAAGAGGCAAAAATGCAGAGGTACTGGATGGCCCATGGATTGGGATGCAGAGAAGGAACAATATGATAAAAATGTTAAAGACATTTTGTCTCTGCCAAAGACACCTTCATATTAATTTATATATTATCTGATCTTTCCATTATTGAATGCACAGAAATGTATTTCAGCTCTAATGTCTTTGAAACCTCTTCAGTTTCAGCAGTCCACAGAAACATTTCAGTTGGTATTTAAGCACAAAGGGATCCCATTTTCAGAAGTAAGGAATATTCACAATTATCAGAAAAGTCATACAAAGGTACAAAGTAAAACACTTCTATAAAAATCAGGCCACATTTACTAAGGTTTCTAAACATAGCCTATGGAGCCTTACTGTGATGAGAAATTCAAATTTCAGAACAGACATCTAAATACATCAACCTTTCAAAATACTGTCCAGCAGCTGAGCTAGTTTTTTGATGTATGGCAGGCTCTCTTGAAACACAAAGGCACTGCCAGAACTGAGAATCAACAATGAATGATATTTTCCCTAGCAATAAACGCACAGTTAAAGGGAAAAATTTAAGAGAGACTACAAAATGTTCAGTTTTGCTTTAAAAATTGAAAAAAAAAAGAAAAAAAACGAGAAGGAAATCAAACCAGATAAAAGAAATGCAGAACAATGAGAAATTTAAGCAAATGAATTAGAATACTTCATGGTAAACAAACCCTAACTTACCAACAAGCCCCTTTGTACTACTTGCTGCTGCTGCTGCGTGAGCGGGGACGGGAGCCGGCTTTGTCTCCTCTGCTGGTACAGATGTTATGCTACTGGTTTCAGCCTCGATGGAAACGTCCTTCCCACCCCTCCTCTTTATGGTACCTGTATCACCCTCGGAGTCCTCTCCCCAGTATCCTGTGGAAGATGCCCAGCTTGCTCTGGACTGTGCTTGATCCAGGCCCTCCCTACCTTGACTTTGCCTGCCATACTTCGTGCCATGGTCAGGGAACATCAGCTGGTCCATATGGCCGCCTGAGGCCCACAGTCCTGCCCCGTCACCTGAACTATCAAAGTGAGCATGTCCAAAAGGCAGAGTCTCCCAGCTCCTCTGGTGCTGTATTGTCTGGATGTTATCATGAGAACCACTCGAGCAAGAAGTCCAGCTACCACGGCCACTGTCAGCTGCGTCGAGCGAAGCTCTGTCCCCCTGGTCCTGTGACAGCTCTTCTGTACTAGGAGAAGAAAGTACAGTTGCTCCAGCATACAGGCCTCTGGTCTCTGACAGCGGTGCATATGAGCTGGATACACATTGATGAGGGGGACAAAAAATCCAGTGTTGGAATTGGAAATCATGAACAAGACGCACAAAGAAACAAGCAAAGAAAAACGAAACACAGTGTGGGTTGGACTAGGCAACCTTTATGACATTTTAAAGGTCCCTTTCCACCCAAACCATTCTATGATTGGATGGTTGAAGATTTTGATGCACTTTATAGTATCTACTGTTTGCATGAATGGCTAATTCAATTTTGAGAACATAACCCTTTTCTCAATAAAACAAAAACAACCACAAACAAAACTGGATAGATAACTTGCTGAAGCCTTACATTTCAGCGGTGTAATTTCAAAAGGTAAAATCTTAACTTCGCAACAGTCCTTGCAGACAGGCAAACCACACAGACACATACAGGGAAAAAGACAGGGTTATTCTACTGCTTTTCCAGCCATGCTGAGCAAATTGTTCAAAAGCTAGAAACAGAATTTAGCAGGAGCTGGCTGATATACAGGTTTAGATTTCAGATTTCTTTTTCCAGCTTAGAAAACTGTGAAAGCTAACTTTTCAACATTTCCTGCGAATGGAAATGTATTTTAACCTTATTTTTGGAAACACATGCTACTTTGTAGAGCAAGTACATTTTCTGTAGCCTTTCAGTGATTAAGTGAGCCTGACATGATCCCTTACGCAGCAGTAGAGAAAACTGACAAAGTGTCGCTTTTGCTTAGCAGATATCCAGGCTCCTGAGACTTGTTCTTCTTCCAGGGCACCTTCCTATGCAGACAGGAACCCTCTTCTTCCACATATTTAAGACATCTTATTAAAGAGTTTGCATAGCCTGAGATTCCCAAAACTGAAGCACAGCAGTTTTGGAACAGGTCTGCCATTCACAGACCCTGCAGGATTAAAACCCCAGAAACCATTCAGAGGACTGAAGCATGCAAATAACAGCTCAAAAAAAAANGCAAATAACAGCTCAAAAAAAAAAAAAAAAAAAAAAAAAAAGTAAGCAGAGACTAAACGGGAGCCAGAGCTCCAATTATTTTCACACCAAGGCTCACTGCTAGAGATTTAGAGAACTCCTCACAGCACTAGCTTCCCCACCATTACAGAAGTTAATTACCTAGAAAATTACTAGACAACCAGCAGTGTAATGTGAATTTTAGCTTCCAATTATTGTTGACTAGAAGAGATATTTGGAGTACAATATTTTGGAGTTAGACAAATATGCACTTTTCCATGAAGCAGACTGGAAAATTGCTAGCTATTTCTGTTCTCAGTTTGATCACTGAATAATTGTATGAATATCTCATCTAATTCAGTTAATTTTCCATGGAGAAAGCAGGCTAGGGTACTAGTCTGCCACAAAGTGGATAATCTACAGCACCACTGAAATGCTCAGATGGTAACATCCACTGAGGTAACATCTTACTGCTGTAGACCTCATCACTCACTTAGGTGTGCAAAACCTTTTCTTGGCACGAATGGAGCATCATCACAAAATGAAGCACTGAAGGAGTAGTTTTTTAAGAGCAGAGGAGAAAAAATATTTGAGAGATACAGGGAAAGTTACATGGACAAATACACATGCCACACACACGCGATATGAAAGTATAATACAAGTAAGCACAAATAAAATTCTTACCCTAAGCTATATTGATCTGGTTCAATCATGATTCTTCTATCAATCCTTCCCACACCAAGATTTGTCTCCACGATGCTGACAGAATGCCTCTGTCTCCTCTCATCATGCAGGGAGACTGGCATAGAGTCGAAAGAAGAATTGCTGACAATACTAGATCTAGAAGAAATTTCACTGTGACCAGAATCGGAAAAGTTATCCACGGTGCTGCTGGGAGCCAAAGTGTAGCCTGCAAAGGGAACATCGCGTTGATCAGACTCTCCAAGATGCCTGCTCAGATCTTGCCAGGCCACTGACAATACTGCAGTAAAACTGGCACTAAAACAAAGCTACCATTACATTTACACAGCACTGCAAAAGATAAAGATACACAGCAAAACTGTGTGAGCATTGTGGGAACATGTACTACTCATTTACAAACCAACTGTTCTCCTTCCCTCTTCTCTGCCCTCCTCTCCTAAATTCTTTTCGAATTCATCATCATACTTGTACCCTCACATTACGAAATATTACTTCTCAAAATCTGCCTGTGCATAAACACTGTCTCCAAGACTGGAAGGAAAGAGATGCTCTGGTTGAGATTACTGCTTAAAGTAATCGAGAGACTCTCTCATACAGACTTTTTATTCTGCAAAGCTTCACTTCAGAGATGAACAGACACATGAAGCCCAGATGTCTGGGCTGACTGATTATTACATATCTTAGCTGAGAGATGGGCAGGTTTTCAAGTTTTCTTTGTGATACTTGGCTCACTAATTAATTCCAAATTCCATATTACCGGCATTATGGTGAAATTTGGAGGTAGGTAGCACTGACACAGCCCGACTGAGATACATCTGCAAACCAGGTCATAGAAATTCAGCTTTTCTTTCAGTATTAAACAAATTGTGCTGAATGTTCTTGCCAGCTAAGTTAAACATCATTAAACACATCCACAAGTCACCGCAGTTTTCATTTTTTGCTTTCACTCTGCTCATAAGTGCAAAATTACTTCAACTGGCCTACCCTGATTCACTTGCTGAGAACTAATGCTGGGAATTAATGCTGTCCTTTTAATCTGAAAAAACAGATCATTAGCTTCATGTAACCATCAAACCAAGGATTTTTTTTTAAACCATGTTTATAATTTGCTTTTTGCAAAAATAAAGTGCTGTTCACACTGTGAGTCAAGTACAAAATTCCAATTCCTTTTTCAAAAAATGCATAGGCCTGACCATATTTATAGAAGTCCACTCTTTGCTAATGTAATATTGGGGAGAAATAATGATGACAGCTTACAAGGACTCAAGATGATAGATCCTCTACATATTATCCTCCTCCATCTGACCTTAGTAAATAACACTTCAATACAAGTCACTCCAGCCCCAATGTATATTTTACCATAATGCTTTATTATGTAACTGCTAAACTGAACTTTTATGCTATTCTGAAAAGAGAATAACTTAGAAGTCACGTGCAATACATCTAGGCTATCATACTTCCAAAGTGTCTTTTTTCTCGTTTAAACTACAGGACAATGCCTCCATACTCTGTTTTGTCAATTCATAGTCAGAACTACCATGCAAATAAACAAAAAAACAGTTTTTTAAAAAATCCCTTTAAAGTCCTAAATTCACTTTAAAAAATAGCTCTGTGAAATTACTTAAAAAGATCTTGCTCAAGAAAGCTCCAATGTATAATACCATTCCTCAAAAATTCATACACACGGTTTAAATAATCAGGCTGCTACTAAAATATTCTGCAGTATAAAATATAAATTACAATATTAAATATTCTGATTTGAATTCCAAATACCTTAAGCCTTTCTGTCACAGTCACATCCCATCTGTAGGTCACATCCCAGTGTCAGATGCATGACACAGCAAATAATTCCTCTAATAGACTAGTGGGGTCAATGCTGTACGAAGATTTTAAGTTTCAACCTGCACATCCTTCCACTGAAGGCAGGAAACACTGATCACAGGAATATTTTTTGTCAGAAGCAGCTGCAGTCAGAGTGACCCACTGCATCAAATCCTGTATCATACCAGGCTATCTTTTCTGGCTTTTGATCAGCAGAGGGCTTTTAAGTACCCTTGAAATCAGGTTCACAGCTACCTTTCATGTATCCCACTCTGCACTACATTTTCTGCCCTCTTGCTGACCGTATGTGGCAAAAATAGGAGCAGCAGTATTGAGTGTCCAAATGCTCTCTCAGAAGCTTCCTAAGTCCATGAGCTTCAAGAAACAGGATAAGAAATATTGAACATCTACTACCTTTCCTTGGAGAGCTCTGTGGTGAAGTAGGAGGAGAAGACAGCTGTGAAGATGCACTTGAGACAGTGTCTTCAGATTGTTTCTTGTGACGATCCAAACTTCCTTCTTCCGATAATGAAAGGATTTTCTTTAAAGCTTGTGGGGAGTTAATGCCTTTAGGTAAAAATTAAAGTAGGCAGATGTAAAGTCCAGTATACATACATCCTTGTATTTCACAATGCACTTATAGAGCAGACACCCCCACAGGAAGAAAAAGCTATATTTTTTTTCCTGTATATTTCTGGGTTCCTGACATCAGCTGAAATGAAGCAAAATATTAAAACTTATTCCTATTTAAATTACAGTGCTTTATTTCTGCGTATTAGTGCAGATGATCTTTCATTCTGGCCACTTAAGAGAAATACTTTGCCACAGAAAACATGAAGATTTGATGTTGCAGAATACTGCCCATACAATATATAATTGAGGATATGCAAAGGAATGGTTACTGAGAAACTTGAACTAAAATTAGCTTAAAGACAGACACACACCCATCTCACTGGTTAGTGAAGATTTATATAGTAAGAATTCAAACTGCTCTCCTGTTTCTTTTCTATTCAGAGTAGCCTAGAAGGTCAAAGGAAGCTGGAAAGAAAATTAATAAGGATTAGGCTTACGAAACAAGGCCATCCTGCAGCTGCCTTTCTCGCTTTCATTTTTGAGAACTATCTCTGCACGAGCTTATTTTGGGAAACTACAGAGTAAAAACATCCTGAAGATGATGTATAATGTAAAGATCTAGGGCATCAGGAATTGCTTTTCCCAGACCACATTTATCCATCTTTTCCCTTCCCCTCCCCCCAAAAATCCACCTTGGGACAGCCTTGTAACTGAAGACAGTTTCTCTGACAGTTTTGCCAATGTTTGTGGTAGAGGTTATTTCCAAGCATTCGTGAACTCTTATCTTTGATCTGTTGGATCACAATCCTGCTATCAATAATTCACAGCTGCCTGATCAGCATAACCTAGTCAGTTTTCAGAAACTTTGCCACTATGAGCAAAAAATTGCAGTCTATTGAGCTTCAAAGTCCTTTTAAGATTAAAATTTAATGGTAAAATCAACAAGATCTAGATGAATATTGAATTGTTTCCTGCTCATTTTGCTGTTTCTAATGCTTTGTTGCAGCCTAAGCAGTGCACGAGGAAAACCAATAAAGAGTGAAATCAGATTTAAGCTCTTGTACAATAGCCATCACGAAAAAGAAAGGGCCAGTTATGCTACATATAATTCCTAGGGATATTACCATACTTGTGATTTAAGGAGTTCGTTAATAGTGCATACATTTTTTGTACGCATGTTGGGACACACATTTGGAAATCAGGGTTGAAGACGTTCCTATAGTCTGGTACCTTTCTGTAGAATAAGGAGGCAGCAACAACTGCGTAACAACAATAAAAAAGCAGAAGGGAGTAGAAGCTAAAGGGGCAACTGTCTATGTGAAAGTTCAGATCCACATTTCTAACAGGACTGCCAGTTTGAGCAGGCCTGACTTTCACTTTAAAAATTTAACTTGTGAAGAGACACCAAAACTTCTGAGGCATCTCAAGAACTCCAGGTCCCTAATTCCTCTAGAAAAGTTAAGGCACCATCCCAGGGTAAACAGTGAGAAACATTTATTCTTTTCAGCTTCTAGTAAGAGGTAAATACTTACACTGATTAAACTGACAGGATGCTTTCCCTAGATTTCTTTCCTTCCATTTCTAGAGAAAAGAACTACGCCTAGACACTGCATGAACAGGTATAACCTGCATATCATACTACCAGAAATGGAAGTGTGAACCTTATCTGATTAAAAATGTCCCTCTGACATATGCAAACCAACTTCAGAAAATTAAACCAAATTCTTCCTTGTTCCACCTACCGAATGGTGGGAGGTCTTTGACTGGCACTTTCTTGCGAGAGGGATAAAGAGACACGGCCGGGACCTGCAATGCTTGATTTACTTTATGTTGCTGCTGCTGCTGCACTTTCTGCTGGATGCCTGCCCGGGGAGCCACTGGTGATGTTTCAGATTTCCCAGATCGCTTGTCTCCTGTGTTCTTCGGCACTTTGCAAAAAAGGGGACAAAACACTGAGTGACTACTAGCTAAGAACACAGTGGTGTTTTAGTCTGAGCAGTGCAAAGCCCTCTGATTAACAATTAAAAAGGTGCTCAAATACTCGTACAATTAATGCAGCAAGACATCTTTAGACAGAAAAGATGAAGAGGAAAAGAGGGGGAGATGTAACTCCATTTAAAAGATGTACATTATCAATGAATGTTTTCTTTCTCAAAATAAAGCTCTGATAAATAACCAGGATTACAAAAACACGTGACCAGAAGTTATACTGGGCTATCATAAGGACTACGACTGTTTCAGAACAGACATGTAATTAGTTTTTGCTACCCTGCAGGAAGGGAAGGGCACAAGGTACAACATTTCCTAAAATCAAAAAAAAACCAAAACGGATATGCAGGATAAGGTCCCCCTGTGCTGCCCCAGGTACAGCTCTATAAGTATCTCTGAAACACCTGGACATAATCCAATCCCCTACTCCCTCAGAATAGCCATATCGCTATTCACACCAATAACCTCAGTATATCAGAAATAGAAAAGAACTTTTGACTCCTCCATACCCTTTGTACAGACAAACCTAAAAAGCCATTGTGACATCATCTTAAAGACTTATCACCTGCATAAATACTATGTCTCTATGCTGTTAATCCACAGGATTATTTCCTTAGGATTCCTAGACATTTAGTACTTGAAAATGACTAGACAAATAATTTTCTACTTCATTGTCTAGTTACTATTCCCAGTTGATTCACTGGACTAGAAACATAGTTGTATTGAACAGCTTTCTTGAAATCCACAACAAATGACAATGCTCACATGTGTTCGTGGCTGGCTCACACTGCAGAGAGAGTGTCTGGAGGCTCTCTTCATCCATTTCCAGATCCAAGTTTGAGAGATACTGCTTTACTTTCCGTGCCATCTGAGCATCTTCATAGAGCTTTTTAGCATTGAGAAAGGAGCTGCGACGGACCCGCTTTTTATGCCCCCCTGCTTGTGCAACATCCAGCACGGCTGCATTGGCACTGCCCTGGCTGAGAGAGCTGGAGTGAACGGGAGCAGGAGGGGGAAGAAAGAGACCAAAAGACTTAGTCCAACGTGGTATCACCCAACAAACATGAAACGTGCAAGAGATTGCATGAATGTCAGTCTACGATCAAAGCTTACATGCCTCATTCCAGTAAGTCAAACAGCTATAACAGATAGAAAGATGAGGGCCAGGAAATCTTTTTTCTTGGTTACAGGCACTATTTTAATGGCACAGATATTTTAACCTATTTTGCTCACACTAGGCAATAACACTTCACACATCTAGAAAAGCATTCAAGGCAGCTCTCTCACATAAGCCATCTACTGAGAGGACTGGAGCATTAGGAAAAGCTCATGCAGTAAGGCAGTGCTGACAGAAAACTATTGTTGAGGTTCAAATTCAAATACATATAAAGGAGGCATTTTGAAAGCCCTCCCTGTTTTAAATCAGACTGTATACAACATGTACAGCTCAGTTTTACAGAACAGAATTTCTTCATAACTTGCAAGACTGAAGAGAATTTTGTTAAATAAAATGATCAGCTAGTTCATGATGAAATAAATGTCATGCACATTTCAATGTATGTGTATCTATATGAAAGCTATGCATTGGTCCTGAATTGTTAAGGTAAAAATGATGGCTAATTGTAATATGAAAGTAAGTTAGTCAAGCAGATACTGAAAGTTTTGAATTTTGAATTTGATTATGATAATTAATAGGTATAAGAAAATTAGCAGCTATTTTCAGCTGTTGCAACCTTGTCATTTTGTAATTTGTCTTTGACCGAAAGTCTCTTCCTTCAGCAATTTAAAGTGGAGGTGGGAAAGAACACTCCACTTCTACCTATGACCACTTAAAAATAATTGACAACTTTCGTGTTTTAATCTCAAATCAAAAGCACTCCTACATTAAAATGTACTGCCAGTAAAAAGGGTTAACAAAAGAAAAAAAAGTCAAAGCACCAGAAAATTAAAGATAGCAAGTAGGAAAAATTGCAAATGGTAATGGAAGAATGAATGTCTGTGTGTGTTGTCTCCAACCACTTACCCCAAACTCCTCCATTTCTTCTTCCTGCAAGTGAGAGCCAGGAAGAATAAAGCATGGGTTTAAGAAGAGACAGAGAAAGATCACAAGCTCAGAAAGAAAAAGACCAGACCTCAGGACAAGCAGTTCTGGAAGCCCACAAACACTAAAAAGAGCCTTGACTCGGGCATACAATCAGATATTACAAACTCTTCTAGCTCAAATTAAGAAAAAAGAGTATGCAATAAGCTTGTCAAATATGAAGCATAAAGAGCATTCACTCCATGTTTTCTAACACAAGTAGCTGACACTGCTTCAGATATATTACCACTTCTACTAAATCAAAATTATAAGGCTGACACCCATCAATGTTTCAAATAGACTAATAGATTTGTTTTCGAGACAGTTTCTCTCCCTCCCACTGATAGAATCGCATTTTTATGAAGCAATCGTTAATTACGGAATGGTACGAAACGTTTTAGAATGTGTCAGTAACCACAAAAGGTAAAGGTTTCTCCAGTTTTAGACCACCACATCATGCTGGTCAATTCCTAACATAAAAAATACATGCTTCTCCAGTAGAAGGGGCGCATAAAAGTGCCTCTTGCTGACACCCAGCCCTCTCCCAGCTGGGGAAAGCTCTGCCTGGTACAACACACTTACCTTGTTCTAAACATGAGAGCAGGATCCATGTTCACGGATGCCATGCGACCGACATGGCGGATCTCCTTGGCAATCATCCGCAGCTTCTCAAAATTCACCAGGCCCTCCACTTTAGAATCATTTCCTACAATCAACAACATCAGTGAATAGGCAGGAAAGTTACTTCTCCTTAGCTAGTAAAAGATGATATACTTCTGCCTTTACCTTCATGAAGGAATGTAAGGTCTTTTTTGATGACAGGAAACAGGGGGATAATAGGGGGCTGTAGGTTTTGGCTGTTAAGGACATTACGATATTTTGCCATATTCCTAGATGGATCAAACAAGTCCTGCAGATCTTGAAACAGCTTTTCATACTTGCTTGGAAGCTTTTCCCAAGTAGTTCGGAGCCTTGCAACTGGTGCCAAATTGAGGCCACTTGAAACAAAAGAAGTGCAAAAAAGTTGAAGAACAAGAGAAAGAAACAAAAAAATCCTAGAAAAGACCATGTTAAATTTTGTATGTAGAAATACCATATAGCCAGAGAACAACAGTATCAACAGAACAACAGAAATTTAAAAACTTCTTTTTGCCCGCATGTGTTATAGAATAATGAAGATCATTTTTATAAAAGCCATAAAAACTGGATATATCTACATGATGTAACCATAAACAGATAAAAGTTACACTTGGATGAGTAATTAAACCTTACAGAGACTATGTATTTGTTCCTTTAGAAGAGTGTCTGAATTTGATAAGAATATCATAAATCTAGGTACCTCAGGATCACCACTTACTTCCAGATTAACAAACTGTTGGAAAAACCATCTTCCACCTACATGATAATGCTCAACTGGTGACAGCACACTGACCCACCTTCTTTCTGCAATAATCCATCTGACTTTGTTCTTTCTAGATGAAATTTCATAACACTCTGTATCTGACATTTTTCTCAAGCTGCAGCTGGAACAAACCCCCTTTTTCCCCTGTAACGACACTGACTGTCTTGCTGTTAATTTCTATCAGTGGGAAAGTCTGGTACCTAGAATCTTTCCTTCACTCAACTTTTTCCTAGCAGACAGGCTGCTTTTATTTCTCACTGAGATTGGCTGGAATAGCTGCAAAATCTCAGTATTTTGATGTCTCAGAGATGCTGACTGATCATCAGCATGAATCCTTAACTTTGGAACTTGCCCCATTTGCTGAATAGTATTCAAATCTACTCATCTTCAGGAAAAGTGTCACATTCAATCTGTTGACTGAATGTCAAGACAATGATGACAAGAGCCTGTGCCAAAGACAGTGATAACATTGTCAGTTTACTGCAACTTACTTGAGCTTTTTCATTTGAGACAATACAGGGCGATTGTTTGTTTTTGTTTGGGTTTCAAAAAATGTGTATAAACATAGACATTAGTTTTCTCTCTTCCTTCTCATTCCAAAACTAAGAAAGGTTTTCTGATTTTTTCAGTACATTTTAAAATTCTTATTAAAAGATCTTTATTTACAGACTATATTATGGTCTGTTATTGATTACTTTCAGAGTTCCATGAAAGAAACTGCTGATACAAAGATAACCAAAGGCAACATATAATGGCTGAATGAATTTAAGATACTGGGCAGTATGGATAAAATTAGCTGCTTTGGGGAAATTAACCAATTCATTTTCAACAATTGTGTGGTTTTCTTCTATATATCTGTTGCTTCTTTTGGTCTTTGTCTTTAAATAACTGCACTAGTTTGTCTAGTGCCATGTTCACCATGCCACACTATCTTGAGCAGTAGCTACGTAACAGTGGCATTTCAAATATTTCAGCAAACATTATAATTACAGAAAACGTCCTCTATATAGTGTTGATGTTAGCACTATAACCCGGTTTACTCTATTAAGTACATTTTTTTTAAGACTAACATAAGTAAGACTTCACTTTGTACTTAGAAGTAAAATTGTTAGTGGGCAGTACCTAATGATGGCGAACATCGAGTTGAAGTTCTTGCATTCTCTGCAGTGTAGCGCTATCTTAATGAAATGCTTAATGATCTTCATCCTTTTCAGCTGGTTGGTTTCTCTTAGAATCTCAGAAGCCACCCAGAATGTTTCTTGATTTATCACCTCCTCAAACCTTTTTAGATTAGTGCAACCTGTTTTTGATTTGAGTTTAAACAAGTCATCTATGTATTCCGTGGGTTCGATATTGCGGAACAGCTCAAAGTTTCTCATGGAGAGCTGGGTAGCCACCTCAACAGTACTGAGCTGTAGTAGGGAAATTTGGCTTTCCCTTAGTAACTCTTGAGCATCTTCATCTGAACAAAGAGTTTCTGTTTCCATGTTGTTCTTCAGGTAATACCTGTAAAATCCAAAATTCAGAAAAAGACATTAGATCCGATATACCCAGTTAGTGCTGAGTTACAGCAGTGATCCAGTTAGAATCTGAGAATAAAATGAACTTCACCAGTCTACGTATTCATGAGAAGTTGCATAAGCAGCAATGTGCTGCAAAGAAACAGAACACTAAATAATTAAGTGACGCTCCTTTAACAAGATTTTGACTTAATAAACTGGCACCATCAGCTTCAGCTCCGTCTCCCTCTTACCTGCCACTCAGCTGTATCCTGTCAGCAAGCTTGGACAGCTGATCAGGAAGCCTCCTTTGCTTGATGACACCCTCGGGTGTGACAGACACTTCACACAGTGAATACGCATCAGGGGTTGCAGTGAGAGCAAACTCCCTGATGGCCTGGATGACCACTTCCTTTGCTGTTGTGTCCTTGCTGATCATTATGTAGCGACTTTGCTGGTCTGCCTTGAAAACCCGCAGAACCTGGTCTGGTAGGTCTGGAAAAAATTACAAGCAAGTTATGCAATTGGGTAAGAAAAGTAAAATAAAAATTAAATAAAATAAGAACAAGCAAGTCACATTGAATTTAACTATTAGTGTTATCAGTTTTCCCTTCAGTAAAAGCTGGTTCTATTAACATCCAGGAAAAGAAGTTAGTTAGGCTATAAATGGGGAAAGCCACAAAAACACATTGACATTTTCAAAGTTTGGACGCACAAACCAATAATGAGTAGTCTTATGTTCACAAGTGTTGAGTCCTGGAAGATTCTGTTCAAGTCTGAGAAAAATCCAGGACATTAAACTACACTATCCTATACAATGGATGGTGAGAAGTTTTAAGCTAGTAAGTGATAGAAGTGCCAATCTCCTTAAGAATATTTCAAGGAAGATAGATTCATTTACCTAACTCTGACACACCACACACAAAGGGAAGGAACATAATGTAAGTGGCCAGGAAGATGCTTGTATAATAACCAGCAAGCCTGTGTACACAAAGTGTAGTAGTATTGATACAGCCAAGTACTCAATCATCAGAAGTATTCTGTCATTGATATATTTACATCATAGTAATAAATGAGTCAGTAACAGACTGAAAACTTGGCTCTATATTTCTCTGTGCCGGTATTTTACTAATTAAGAACTAAGGCAGCCAGGTGTAAAAAAAACTTCACAAATATTCAAGTTCTATATATATACACTGGTTTGAAGTGACTGATGACACAAAACTCACAGTGAATTGTTTTTAAGAAATCTGGAAAAATACCAGAATAACACTGGATTTGATATTTCCATAAGCTATGTGGAGAGACCAAATCCACACATATTTTCTTATTTCCACACACGTAGTGAAATCCAGACCAACTGATCAACTGAATCTTGGTTGTTATCACCGTATTTTTAGGAAAAAAAAACCAAAGTTATACAGGTATCCACCCGTGGGTTTTGTAACATCAGATATTTTTAACTGACAAGTATTTCAATTAATTTAATTTCTTCCCTCTGTTACAAATAAGTGTTTCCAGTTTTGTAAAGCATGACATCTAGTCATTTCTCTTTAATATGGTTCTTCTTAAAAATAATTTTTTAAATCAAAGAGGTCATACAAGCAACAAAATACATAATAATAGAAAGCCCTCTAATTGAAGGCTTCTGAAATTACTATCATAGAAAAATACTGAAAAAACAGCAGCCAAATGAAAATATTCACTTTGGTACAACTAGGGTTTTGGTTTTTCACAAGACCTGAATGTGCATAACATGTACAAGTTACTACAGAAAGATCTGTTGAGCAGCAGAAATTTTGTGACAAAAGAACAAACCTTAACACCTCCCCACTGCTCTTGCATGTTTCCAAAATAATAATTTGGAAAGCATTAAGATAAATCTCTCTGACATGAGTTCATTTACATGCCACAAAGGCTTTTTAGGCTTAAATATATTATTTTACAAATTCCATGCAACTAAGCCTGTAACTTTTAAGCTCACAGTATTTTTTTTGCAGATTGAGAAGTACTAATACCAGAACACACTAGGACTGTGTGATCACATCATCAGTTACACATAAAGGATGTCAGTTTTTAGCCCTTCCTAGTCATTTGAGTCAAATGTACAAATACTTCATAACAAGCAAGCCAATTTCGCCTTTTACCACAAACTCCACACTGACCCATCTTCCTTCAGTAATTAGCTGAAGAGGGATACAGAGCAGAATATTTTCTGAAATACTTTCTACATTTTTTGACATCTGGAGGAAGGCAGATGCCAAAGACACAGCATTCTGGAGATGTTATTAAAAACCAGACCCTTCTCTAGATCTTGCTGCCTCTTGCTGTTACAGAAATATTTGCCAAAGAAGTGCTGTGAAGTTGAGAAGCTACTGTAAACAATACCAAGGTGAGAAACTGTTTAATGGTCCCTAGAAATAAAGTGTTTTGTGCAACAAGAAAATAACCTGCTCTGCTGGGTCACTGAAGTCAATATGAAGAAATGCAGAAGACAGCAAATAGAGGAGTCCCAGTTTGCACTGCATTTTACCACCCGGTTTCTCAGGCTGCCTACCTAGCAGAGCTGGGAGCAAAAGCTCTGCACAGAACACACAGATATCTGCCAGCAAGTGAAATGATTGCAGCTATAGCGATGGTAGCAAGTAATTCAGCCCAATAATTTTTAAATAAAATACTTGAAGAGAATTGTAATCACCCCCCTTCACTGGTTTTCAAAAAGGGAAACTGGAGTGGCAGGCTGAAGAATGCAATGCTGTATGATAGGAATCTATTCCCTTCTCTATTTCTAGAGAAAGATTGTGAGGGGAAAGAAAAAATACCAGTGACTGGCAGTTCATCATTACTCTGTTATTCTGACTTCCAATCAAATAGCAAAGGCAGCACAAGAAAAGAGAAATCAAAGAGCTATTGAACATTTAAAAATAAACCTTTAAAAGTATATTTGAGACAGCCCGAGCCAATCAGAAGAGAAACTAAAATGACTCCTTGCAGATTTCAAGCTGTTCACACTTTCTCCTCAAAGACCACTCTTCTAAAAGAAGCAAGTTGTTTTATTTTCTATCCTGAAGGATATTTCTCAAAGCCTCAAAGGACAGCTGCTCTACCAATTTCTCTTTCTCCTCCAGTGCATTCAATTTCTTGCATGCTGCCTCCATTTCCATCTTTAATTTAGACTAAGGTAGTAAAAGGAATTAAAACGGCAGGCTTTAATTTTTTAAAGTCTTGAAACATATAGAGATATAATTCAACTCTTCTATATTCAGTGCAGCCATCTCTAAAGTCCTTAAGGTATATGTTTTTAATTTCAAGCCCCCTTTTCCTTCCTTTCCACACAGGAAAAAAATTTTGCCTGAGAGTTACTTGGAAATATTAAGTGTGTGGACATTCAGGCAAATTTTAAGCAAAAAAAGACAAAAAACAACAACTTTTGTTTTTCAAAAATGAGGAAGAAATACATTTTCTGCAAAGACATGGAAGAACTGTTAAAACATTGGAGCGATGGCATTACATCATACCGATCACCTTTCCTCAATGCAAATTGCTAATAGTTGAACCCTACTCATTTATTAAGCTCCTCTGAACTCCATCTGTAATTGAAAGGTCTTGAGGCCTGCCATGGCTTTCCTTCTCATGGAAGTTTGTCTGAGCTGCAGGAGTCAGCAATGTCCACAGCTCTGGAAGCTGGCCACTTGCTGCACTCGGCATTAGGGGCACTCTAATTACCTAGACCTGTCTGGCCTAGGTAAGTGGCAAGCTAGAGAATGGAATTTTCACCCATTTATAGAAAAAGTGCTGAAGAAAAGCTAGGCTCTTGCTGGTAAGGAATAGCTTCAAGGTGTTGGACACCAGTCATTAGATGAAATACAAAAAAAAAAAAAATCCACCTTCCAAGTCTCTCAGGATCAATCTTAGACACTGGAGCAAAAATCACAAACCACCTCCTTGGAAACTCCTCTAGCCCTAAAACACCTGAGATGAAGTAAGAACGCTCAAGATCACAGTTTCAAGCACAATGATTGCACCGACTTGGCCAGTGTGTAGGCTGATATTTAAGCACCATCCTTTTAGCTAATCCTTTAGGTAATGTTTGAAATCCCTCAGTCTTAGGAGGGCACTGAATTTTCAGTTTTATTTTTGAGTAATTCTCTAAAGATTAGGCTAAAATAACCAAGTGTCTGCAGAGCTACCATCACCATATCCTGCTCCAGAAGCTATATTTTATTAGCAAAGATTTGGATACTTAACTCAGGAAAGGTTTCCCAGTAAGAACCTTCCTGCAGCCAGATAAGAGACCAAATCCCAACCCTACCAGGAGTTCCAGCTAAACTGTTCTTTTAAGATAAGGCTCTCAAGTTTCTCATATTCTCCCCCTATTTCTCCCTCACTCACCCCTGTGCTTTGATCCTCTCTAAATGCATTCATTTTTTATCTATTTCAGAAAGGGATTTTATATTCAAAGAATTTGGCATACAGCTGTAGGGCAGGGTGACTAACAAGAAACTTTGAAACTCTGTCCCTTACAAATGTAGTACAAATTATATAAGTCTTTTCAGAAAAAGACTGAAATACATGTCTTGTGTCCTAGTCCAATGTCCTTTCCCTTTACTATAAGCTAATGATCTGCTAAGTTATTTGCAAATATTGTAGTCTTGTAAACAATGATCCATCCAAGTGAATTGCAGAATAGCCAGCAAAACAGGTTTTTACTGACAAAGAATATTCCATCAGTAAGAAGCACTCTGTATAAAGCATAAATGAAAAACAGACATCTATTATATGTGGGTAAAGTATATTGTAGCAGATGTAATAAACCCTAATGTGTGAATATGTGACTAATTTGTGTGTGACAGCAAACAGTTAATAAAACTCACATGCCTCTTCAGATTCTCCAAATCCACACAAAAAACCTGAACTATGAAAGGAAATTAAAAGGTCAAGAACAACAATAAAAAAAAAGATTCTTACCTGGAGTAGTATTAAAGTCTAAGATGCGGTGATGAGACTGCAGCAGGTCGGGATTACTGGATGACAGGGTTCCACTGACAGGTAAAGCAGGAGGAATGTGCTTTGTTTGCCTCAGTCCCACAATGCTGTCATCCTGAGACTGGCCAATTCCAATGTCACTGCATCCAGAAAGAAAGAAAATCAGGACTGACAGACATTCAGAGCTTGGCTACACTAGAGAGATTCAGTGATGTCTCTATTTCTACATTTTCATACTTTCAGTTGTTACTACAGCAATTGCTATTTACAAGTAAAGGTTCTCCAGACAACAGGACTTGCTCTGTCGACAGTCCACTCAGAGTGACTTGATTTGCCTGCTCAAACTGCCAGAAGATGCTCACCACTAAGATCTGAGGAGCTGCTAGGCTCATTTTTTAATGATTTTGGCCAATATGTTCGTTCAAAAGGTGGTACACACCTCATCATTCTTGCACCACCACCCCATCACCCAAACCTTGAGTAGCACTGCTATCCCCTCAGTGCTGTCTTCCATCCTGAACTTCATAGATTTTTTTTTTACCCCATCACAAAGAGGATTCACAACTATATTTGTGATATATTGTAGCCATACTATATAAGATCTTTCAACAGACAGGTAAGAGAGGATCATTCGAGATCATTTGGTTTTCCCACTCTGTATCACATCTCTTGAGTTTCTCTTCACTCAGTGTGACTGAAGTGATGCCAGGTAAGGCTAAGCCAAACAGCCACACTTGGGTGCTATCAGTATCCCCTCCAAAGTACCTGACAGCTGTAAATAAAATACTCTGTAACGAAGGTGAAGGGTTTTGTGCAATCAATTGTGTAAGGCAGGGTCCCACAGGAGGTCAGTAGTGCTAGATGGATCAGAGACAGAGCTATCATCATATTACAGTAGGCACTGATTTGCTTATTGTTTTTGAGTTCACAATAAAGTGAAGCAGAACACCAGCCACAAGTAGAGCTGGAGACAGCCATTGAACCTTTCTCTAAATATATAGATCAAAATCCTTAATAAAATTCTCAGAGGGTGTAAAATGTTGAACAGCAGTCATAGAAAGTGAAAAGCATGAAAAATGTAGCAAGTATAGGCAAGGCCTTTCTAAAAGCCAAGCACGTCTAAATCTGTATCTACACATTTAAGTAAAGCATAAACCAGAATTTAGACTTCATTGTAAACGTTACAACTAAGTCAGTCTAGTAAATTAAATGATGCAACACAAATGACCACTTGTATTCTAACGCTGGGCACTTAAGCCTTTGTCTTAGTGCTCTATCCATCCTCAGAAAACCTAAACAGAAGTAATAAAAGGCTAGATAATTACCCTGATAGCTGTTACAGCACCAATATCCTTTTGTGCTTACCGATGAATGACTCTACTCAGCACAGTCTTGTACCACTTCTTTAAGTGCTATGAATTGAGCAGTAGTCTGGAAAGCTAGAACAGTATCTGAGTACTAAAGACACATTTTTAATGACATGGACACAACTGCTTTTGAGAAGGCAATGTATGGCACCTCTCTGTGTTGTGTTTCGGTTTTCTCATTGTTTTGCCTTTAAAAAAACAAGGTAACTCTGTATTACCAGAACACTTTTATGAAGTGTAAACCTCCAGCCATGAGAGTGACAGAAACACTCAAGTCCACTGAAAAAAGTTATAGGATTCTCTCTTAATCAGAGGTTAAGGTGAATCTGAACATTTGTATTTTTGTACTTCCACATCAAGCACAAAATACTGTGAGACAAGCAGTGATGACCTACTCAGCACACAGCACCTTCATGCTAAGCCACAAGCAAATAAGTCTTTCACTAAAACCAAAAGAATTGCCAGCAATCAATAGCACATCTTTCAAGTAGGAACCACTCCACATTGAAAAAAAAAAGAAAGTGAACAAAAATCCCTGCAGCCATTGTACCTCAAAATGCTCTCTGGTGGTTCCAAACTACTACATACCAGATTTCCTAAGTGTGCCAACAACAGTATTTTCTCTAAATTCAAATCAAATGATGAGTGTGTGAATCTTATATTAATAGTTTCACTTGCATTATGCATTCCTTTTGCAGTTTGCCAGTTTTATATAATCTTATACCTATCCTGTGCGTCATGACTGAAGCAGCTTCAGTAAAGTGGATCAACTCTGAAAATGTTAGGTTTAAAGCAAAAAAAGTGTCTAAAATCGTGCTCGAGTTTAAGTATTCATGTAAGGAATTGGAAATAGTTTACACTCGGTCTACTCTATTTTTAAAACATGAATTAGAATCTGAGTGAGTTCTAACTTACACAAACAAGTCATGAACCCTAGAAATATCAGATAAAAAGAGCAACATTAAAAAAATCCAGGTCCCCTGAAGATCTATTGTTAGGTAAAATATTTTATTATGCCACTAAAAGGAGATTGTGGTTTTAAGGACACAGCATTTGTATTGCTTTCTGCATACATCTGCCATGCAGGGAGATAGCACATTAACTAAGAAATAACTTTCCTGCTGAATGACAAACAGGGTAGAAGGGATCATGAAATGACAGAAGTATCTGAATGCTTCTCCCTTCAGAATACAAAATCCCGTGCACCCCACTGCAGGGCTGCAGAGGGGAGAGCCAGGGGCTGCTGCTTTGTCCGGGATGCTGCACTATGGACCAGGCAGAACTTTACTAGAGAGGGAGGCATGGATTGTGTTTAATCCTTTTTTGAAGCAACTGAGCCCACAGACCACAAAACCACTCTGTGTCACAAAGTAAACAAAGAGCTCCAGGGGAGGTTGTACCCAGCACCTTTCAAGAGATGTCTTACAGATAGTGAAGAGAAGATTTCCCCACAGGTGCAGAGGAAATAGTGCTGTTTGCTCAGTTTGGGAAGTTATTTAACCTTATTGGACTAAGCAGGAAGACTGAAGGAAGGCATTATCTCCTGCTCAAACTGATTCATCTTTGATACTGACTTAACGTCTCATGAAGCAGACAAGCTCCCTCTAAGAGCAGTGTCATTCTAGTTTAAAGATTGGTTTTGTCTGGGTACATCCCCGAGGCACTGGAGCCTTCTGCAGTCTTCACACTCAAAAAAGAGTGAACAGTTTCACCTCTTAAGCCAGTTGAGTCCTGAAGTCCTTAAATGCCTACTTTAACTAAACAGTAAATCAGCTTTTTCACCCCTCTTGATTTTCTTATATGCAAAAACATGAGACTAGGTAAAGTCCCTTAATATACGTGACACTCGTAATTAAGAGGAAGAATGAGATTGATGCTTCTACACCATAGGGGAAAGGAAAGCACAAACACTAAAGTCTATAGCTACAGCACAAACACTAAAGTCTATAGCTACAGCACAAACACTGAAGTCTATAGCTACAGATCTCTATGCAGAAACTGTGCAGACAAAAACAACTAAATGTCAACAGGCTCTGCAGACAAACTGCTATATATAACACATCAAGTAGAGCTAGCATAAAAAAAAGAAAATAGGTCAAGTTTTTCTGAATCTTACCCAAAGAGGTCCCTGCATAGAAAAAGTGTAAAAATGAAAGAAAATAAAAGAAAAAAAGAAAGAAAAAGCTACATGAAAATTTTACGCAAATACTATGAACCATAGTGACCACTGCAGAAAAACAGACCTAATTATGCACAGCTCATCAGAGAAAC
>WAAE01013434.1:0-17075 GCA_013400495.1 Nicator chloris
TAGGACTTAGTTAAGAACTTAAAGTTAATTGCTGGAAATAATCTTGGGAGGAGAACAAGAGCTTGGAACGGCTGTGGGCACGGCGCGTTCAGCAGGGCTGAGAGGCACAGCACGACCACAGCTCACGATGCGAAGAAGGCCATGACGGCCTTGGCAAGATTTCAGCAAGCCCAGACTGAGGAAGGAAAAGTCAAGGACCGAAGGACTTTCCTTGCGTCAGAGTGTAATGAGCTGCCCAAAGCTGAGAAATGGACAAGACAGATCATTGAGGAGATTTCCAAGTGGCACAGATCCAAAATGCTGGATTGGGTGAAATCAGAATTCGGGACCTGAATGATGAAATAAACAAACTTCTGAGGGAGAAAGGACACTGGGAATACAGAATAAAGGAGCCAAGAGGCCCTGATTATATTAGAATTGACCTGAAAATGTTAGATCGTGAAGGGAAAGAAGTTCCAGGAAGCAGAGGCTACAAATACTTTGGGGCTGCAAAGGATTTGCCAGGAGTTAGAGAGTTTTTTGAAAAGGAACCCCTGCTACCCCCATGGAAGACTCAGGCTGAGTTTTTGAAGGACATCGATATGGAGTACATGGCTACAGGGATGAAGATGATGGGATTCTGGAGCCCCTGGAGCAGGAACATGAGACGAAAGTTATAGCAGAAGTAGTAGAAAAATGGAAGATGGAATGAGAAGCATTAATTACAAGAGGTGAGAAGGGGGAATAAAACATCTGTGCTGTCAGCGAGGAAGAGTGTGATGAGGAAGGTGGCAAGGAGAGAGAAGGTGAAGACGGCCAACAGAAATTTATTGCACATGTTCCAGTACCAACTCAACAGGAGATTGAGGAAGCTCTTGTACAAAGAAAGAAGATGGACCTGCTCCAGAAGTACACCAGAAGTACTGGCACAGAGTGAAAAGGCAAAGACACTTTTAGGATGGTAACATTGCACCAGTGTCCTGGTTTGTGTGTAATCCCTCTGAAAGCAACAGGTTTTAGCTCTGAAAGTTCCTTTGGATGTGGAGCAAACCGCAGGAATTACAATGTGGTGTACAGAAGTGTGGGATATGGGATTGGGTTTGTTAAAGTTATTAATGGTTATGTTTACCAGAAAGCCCTGTGGCAAGGCACAGCATCAGGCTGGTTAGAGGTCAGTTGTGGGGTAAGAGGCAGCTGTGGGGAGAGACACGTGGACAGCATGTGAGTGGGAAACTGATTAGGTGGTGAGAATTGTGAACAGCGGCACTGTAGCTGAGCAGCCAATGGGTACTCCTCTTCTGTTAAGTTTTGCTTATGTCCGGTGGAAACTAATAGTTGTATAAGGGAGATGTTTTCTACAATAAAGCAATTTCCTTCGCATGCACAAGGGGGTCCATGAGTCTTTGTTCCCCATTGCTACACAGACGGAGAACCATCATTCTGGTTTCTCCACTAGGATGACTTGTACTCCAGTGCTGGAAAAGGTCAAACCTTGGTGAGCTTGTCTCTGCATCTAACAGCTGTCTTCAGTGCTTTCAGTGTGGGAAAGGGTCTGTGCAGTGGGGCCTCTTACAGATAGAACCACATCCAGTGAGCTCCTAAATCCTATAAGAAAACCTGTGGTGTTCCTGCCATCCTATCTGCTCTGTCCTGACTGTAAGCGTGCATATCTTCTCATGCTGGATTTTGTTGAGCTGAGAAGTAACTTACAGTGTTATGCCTGCTTAGTTTACTGAAATAACCTGGAACCTCTGTAGAGCTGCTTTGAAGGCACCTTATGAGATCTTATGAGTGACTTTGGAGGAGATTTGTTCTTTCTAAAACACCTGCAATGTCTAAAACCTGTTACCCTTTTTGTTGTTTGTAACTGTGCCTGGATGAATTGCTTAAATGCTGGATATTCCAGCAGCTATTGTAAAAAAATTCACAAGACCTTGTTCAAATATTTTTTTTAAAACTTATTTACAAAAAAAAAAAAAGGAACAGAGCTGCAGTGGTCGTGCCGTGTCGCCCCTTATCTACAACAGGTCTCTTAGGTGAACAGTAATTAAATATAGATCAGCTGGTCCCAAGTGACAGGGTTGAAAAGAGCAGAGGAAAAGACAATAAAAAACAAAACCTAAAAACTGCACACCGTAAGGGGAAAAATACCAAAAGACAAACGTGGAAAATGCTAGAAAGGTACAAGGCTCCCGAGGCACTCCTGTTCTGTTTTGGAGTCTGCGAGTTCTGTGGGGGACCACTCACTGAGGGGCCCAGCCCCAGTGGAGCTGCTGGGTCAGGAAAGAAGCTTTGCTATAGAAATACTGTCCAGCCACCGCCGGTCCTGCAGTTTACAAGTTCTGCACAGAGCCATTATGCTCAGTATCCATGACGTTTGGCACTTGGGGTATTTCTGGAGGACAAGGCCTTCTCAGACGGCCGCCATACCACCACCCACCGCCCCCGCAGTCGCCACAGTTCCCAGAGAGTAGAAGCTGGCTGGCCCCACGCTGCCTGGCCACGCCATCTGGCAGGGGGGTAGCTTAATTGCACTGGAGGTAATTTTGCAAGCACATGCAACTAAGTTCTGGTTCTGGGTCCTGGTTCTTTGTTTCTCCACGTGGTTTGACTCTTGCAGCCCTTACTACCACATCCTGCCCCAGGATAGAAGGGAAAATTACCAGCAAAAGGAACCACAGTGTAGGCTCAGGCTCCACTAAATACATTTGCCGTATTGGGGACCAGGCCCTGGACCACACAACACAGTAACAAACATATCAGCATATACTTAGTGTACTTTTTCTCTCCTTTTCCCCAACATATTTTGCCTCTTTTAATGCACAGTTTCGCTTTCTTTCCATGACATGTACATTTCCATGCGGTTGCTGCTCCCACGTGCCATTTCCATGTCATGGTTCTATTCTGCAGCTTGTTTCCCCACATCTTAATGGATGCAATGTATTTTCTGGTTCTTGACTGTTCATTTGCCATGATTCTTGAGACCGTTGTCCCCACAACTCACTAGGCCATTCTCTCCTTGGCAACTCTTGGGCCGCCTCACCTTCCGCGACTCACTTTCGGCCGCATATCCTCCGCAGTTCAGGACCATGTATCTCCTGTGGTTTGGGGATTGCAATTGCGTTCTGTGACTCACAATTTTGTTATCACCAGGTGCACACTTTCTCTCAGGAGTTGTGTTCGTTTCTATGCATTCCACGCCGTCTGCGGCCCTGTGCACGTGCCACCTGGGTTCTGCTTCACCAGCTGGCTCTTGTCTTTGCTTGTTCAGCGCTGATCCCGCGGCTGACTGTAGCCATAGCCTTTTGCTGCTTTGTATACTCGCTGCTTGAATTTCTTTTTCTGCTGTTCCTGTGGCCAGTGGTTGCATTCATGTGTTGTGTCTCATTTCACTGTAGGCTGCTGATCGCTACCACCTCGGCTGTACTCGTGGCCAGCTGCAATCTTCCTTTCCCAACTTAGTATATTCCCATCTTGCTGCCCGGTCCTGCAGTCAGCTTGGCTTGTTTCACCTTCTTTTGCGACAGGCTGTTCGTCTTGCATCGGTCACATCTTCAGGGTCACCATATGTTGGAATAAATCAGCCGAGATTCCATTTTCTTCACGCAGAAACCCAATTCTTTATTCACAAAGCTCATATTTATAGGAAATATCAGAAGGCACTTTGTTAAACCTAACTGGCCAGCAATACAGTAAAACTCAGATCATTGTTCGGTAAGGGCTATTGTATATATCTATCAAATTTTCTCTGTCTAGATATGTTTACATTTTTCCTTTCTGGGCTCTCATGGGACAAATCTTACTGTTTATACAGGTGCATTTGTTTTTCACCCTTAGAATAGATTGTTGTGTTAAACAAACTTCTCATTCTCAGAGTTAACATGGGAACTTGCAAATTGCTTGTTAGCTGCACTTAGAAGAAATGACAAGTCAGCTTTGGCAATTTTAGCAGAGCGAGGCCTGATTTCATAAGGCCTTTCTTTTATAATTCTTCTACCTGTCTACGACACACATGGAGATTGGTTTAGAATTAAATTAACAATTTCATTTTCTGTGAAACTTGAGGCTGTGTTTTGAGTGTTTTCCAAAGACTAAAAGGTCTAACACCTTGTAAATTACTCATATCAGGCTGTATTACCTCCTCTCCTTCCAGATGTACCTTTACTCACACAAGTGTGCTCTGATGGGTTTGGAGCTAGTTTTTAAGAGTTTTATTCTCCCATCAGTGTTTATCACACAGGGGAAAGTCCTCCTCCTCATATCCATTGCAACTGTGGCAAGTCCACAAGTTCCCATTTGCGAAAGAGTCTTCAAGAGTTCCTTTCAGATAAGCCTTCCCTGTTAACAGTTACTCTCATATACAACAGATTGAAGACATGTAGGTATGTTTTATATCTGCTAGAAACACACCGTTACCAAGGGAGAAATACCACTGCTCAGGGATCTCCCTTGAGGAGCATGGCTTTAAAACTGGAACATAGCCCAGATCCCAAGAGCAATATCAGAGCAACACCCAACCAAATCTTTAAGGACATGCAAAGAAGGATAAGCAACTCAAGGGCTAGTCACACAGAAAGGAAAGTCTGATATATTTTAATATTGCAAATATTATGCATTTGTCATGCAGCAATAAATAACATAGCAGTATATGAAGAACAACTCAGATGCCAGATGGCTGTGACAACTGCTACTAATTCAAGGCAAGGCTTTGTCTGAATGATGAAACCATTGGGGAACTACTGCAACTGAAATTAAGAAAACTGGGAAGTCTATAGAGGCAATCTTTTCTAAACTCCAAGTGATCCAGATTTTTAGGAAGATAATCTATCACAAGACCATCTTGAATAAATGGGAACACATGGCTGTGCCCCAGTGCAAATGTTCTTTGCCCACAGTAGGTGGAAATGAGGACAAGCAGCAAGGGAAGACAATAGAAACATTTTTTAGGCATGCAGAATATTGTTGGAAAAGCTAAGTTCAGCTAAATTGCCAAAGGACACCAAGGGCAAAAAGACAAACTTCTATCTGCACAAGTGAATATAAAGAATAAAAACCAAACATGTCATCATGAAGCTAAATTAAGTGCTTGAATTAGTGACAATGGACATGTCAAAGGCTGAGATACTCTGTGTTCATTTCCTTGGTCTTCATGGAAACAACATCCCATGTCTACTCTGCCAGAGAGCCCAGGAAGAGGTCTGCTACCAGCAGTGTGTGAACATTAATTCTGAACTTAGTTTGGCTATTGTGGTAAAAGACAATAAAAAATGTTTCCTTAAATGTATTCACAGTAAAAGGAAAGTCAAGGAGAATCTCCATCCCTTATTTGGTGGTGTTGGGAAACAGTGACGAGCGATTAAGGAAAGGCAGAGGACTGAATGCCTTCTTTTCCTCAGTGTTGTATGGTAAGAGCAGCTGTTCTCAATGTACCCAGCTCACAGGGCTGGAAGACAGAGATGGGGAGCAGAATGAAGCCCCCATAACCCGAGGAGAAATGGTCAGTGACCTGGGTATGCATACAGGTCTATGTAGTTGGATGGGATACACCCAAGGATACGGAGGCTGCTGCCAGAAATGCTTACTGAGCATCTTTCAGTCATTTCTCAGTGTCCCTGACTAGATGGGAAGGCTGGAGATTAGCCAATGGGATGTCCATCTGTGAGAAGGACCACAAAGAGGATCCAGGCAACTGTAACCCTGTCCTCAGTGCTGCAGAAGGTCATGGAACTGATTATCTGGAGGGTCACTAAATGGTAGATGTAGAACAACCAGACAATCAGGTCCAGCCACCATTACTTTGTGAAAAGCAGGTACTACTTGATCTACCCAATCTCCTTCAATGACAGAATGATCACTTGTTAGATGAGAGAGGTGCTGTAGATGTCATCTACCCGGACTTTAGTAAAAAATTTTGACATTGTCTCCCAGCATTCTTATGAAGGAACTGGTTGCTGATGGCTTAGACACATGTACATTGTGTTGGTAGAAGAAATCTGGATGGGTGGGCCTGAAGAGTGGTGGTGAATGGAGTTGCATTCAGCAGACAGCTGGTCACCAATGGTGTCCCTCAGGGCTCAGTACTGGGGCCAGTTCTGTTTAACATGTCTATCAATAATTGGATCAGGGAACCAAGTGCAGCCTCGGTCAGTTCACAGACAACACCACGTTGGGTTGGAGCATTGATGTACTGCAGGTTAGGAAGGCTCTGCTGAGTGATCTGGACAGGCTGGATCATGGGGTGAGGCCAATGGTGGGAGGTTCAACAAGACCAAGTATTGCATCTTGCCCCTGGGTCACAACAACCCCAGAAAATACCACAGGCTGGGGGCAGAATGAGTGGAAAGTTTCCTGGTGGAAAAGGACCTGGGGGTGCTGGTGACAGCAACTGAACATGAGCCAGGGTGTGCCCACATGGCAAGAAGGCTAATGGCATCCTGGACTGTAGACACGATAGTGTGGCCAGCAGGACCAGGGAAGTACACCTTGCCCTGTATTCAGCATTAGTGAGGCTCATTTCTATTTTCTGTTTTGGACTCTTCATGGCAAGAAGGACATTAAAGTGCTAGAGTGAGTCCAGCAAGGGGAAATGAAGGTGGTGAAGGGTCTGGTGTAAAAGTGAGGACCAGCTGAGGGAGCTGGGGCTGTTTAGCATTTGGAGAAGGAGGCAGCTCAAGGGGAACCTCATTTCTCTCTGCAACTACCTGAAAGCAGACTGTAGCCAGGTGGAGGTTGTTCTCTTCTGTCACACAACAAGTAAAGGAAAAAGAGCAAATGACCTCAAGATGCAGGAGAGGTTAATATTGGAAATTAGGAAAAATTTTGTCATGAAAAAGATGGTCAGGTGCTGGAACAAGCAGCCAAGGGAAGTGGTAGAATCACCATCTCTGGAAGCATTCAAAAACTATGTAGATGTGTTTATTGACCTGGTTTAGTGGTAGACTTGGCAGTGCTAGGTTTATGGTTGGACACAATACTTTTAAGACTGTTTTCCAACGTAAATAGCTCTATGATTCTTGAGTAATCTTGACCCCTGCAAGTCCCCAGGACCTAGTAGGAAGTATTTATTGATGCCTCATCTTTGAAAGTTTCTGTAAAAGTCTTCTGATGACAGGAAAAAGTAAAATCTTGAAGTCAGCCTCAAAATGGACAAGAAACTAGATCCAAAGAACTTCAAGCAAGGTCAGAGGTGTCAGTCAAGTTGGTGGGGCTGGAGTCCTTGCTCTGCAAGGAGAGGTTGTAGGGCTGGAGGTGATTTATCTGGGAGAAGGGATGGCTTCAGAAGCAGCCAACAGCAGTCCAGGCACCAAGGGGAGGGTTGCAATTGTACTGTTTTCTAAGACATTCAGATGGTTGATGAGACACTGTTTGTAAACATTGTCAATTCTCACTGGGTATTGAGAAACAAAATGTCACTATAAGGATAATTAAGGAATAGATAAATTGCCTAAAGAGGTTGTGCTATCTCAACCACTGGAGGTTTTCAAGATCCAACTGGACAATGTCCTAAGCAACCTGCCCTGAATTCAGTGTTGATCTCTTTCTCAGAGCAGAAATTTGGATTGGAGACTCTCAGGGTCCCTTCCCGCTGGAAGTACTGTGGAAGCCAGTGGAAACTTAGACCGGAGATGAAGACTAGCCCTACCGGTTTCTGAAGAAGGAATGAAACACATCTCTAGTTGCACACGCTGGTGGAAGGGCCCATGTCCAGCTCACCCACAATTCTTGTCTTTGCGTCCTTTGCTTTTTCTGTTGCCACTTTGTAGGGCTTTCTTCCACCTTCTCCTTATGTTTTGTCTGTCTAAAGGAGATCCAAGTATTACATGTCAGTTATTTGTCATAGATTTGAAATAGCAAGTACATGATGTTGAGCAGTGTCAAATTTTCACAGTGCAATGGCCTGCTTGATTTTTGACACTGAGAGACTTTGAGTTGCTTTAAATGACCATGAATTTAATGTCTTGATGCACAAGTAGTTCAGCAATAAGGCATGCACTTCAATTCTAGTACTGAGATGAATTGTAGGAAGACAAGGATTGACACATGATGGATTAAATCAGTAACCTATTTAGACTAATTTCTTCCCTTTGAGAGCAGGAAGTAATATATGCTTTAGAGGAAGCTGAAAAAAGGGTAATCTAAGAGAGATTTTTTTCCATCTACTGTAGGTGGAGCTCCCACTAAAGTAAACAGGATGTGTACATATATGTTTTTCCAATCAAGTCGCGCTTCACCATGGAGTTAATAGTTCATAACTGCAGTGCCCTTCGTTAGATCTCACTACATGTAGAACATTTTGTGCTGGTCTTTAAAATGGTGTCCACAAAATTAAGAACCAGATTCACATGACTAAAGAAATAAGAAAACTTTCAAATAAGATGTGAGCTTTCTAGTCCTGCCAGCCCCAGCAAAATGTGTGTGATTCCAGCTCTTCTAAAGACTCATCTTCAACTATTTATATATGAAAAAGAAATAGAGAAGCCTTTACTCAGCTACTCAAATTAGGTATTATTTTTTATATCTTCAATACCTGGGATGACTCATACTCACCAGCACCTGTAAACTCTCTGCTTTTTTGATAGGTGTAGACATTTTTCATTTTTTTTTCTACCCAACATCTAATTCTGTAGTCAACTATTGAGTTTAGCAATACCGACTTTACCGACTGGAGCACTCATCCCGATGTAGATGGGTGGTCTGTTTTCACCAGCTTTCATTCTGTTTTCATTGTCTCCTTTCTCTTCTTCCCTCTATTTACAGTGTGGTAGCTAAGGTGAGGTACAGCAAAATTCTTGGTTAATTTAAAGTTCTTTCTTTTCAAGTCTATTCTGATAAATACACTACTCCACTGGATACAATTCCTTAGTTTTTCATATCCGCAATTGCCTACCTCAATCCCACTGTCCATCTCCCCTTGTAAAACTTTGCCAGTGTAAGTGAAAGTGACTGCAAAACACTCTTGTTTGGAGGTGAAAAACGACAGACTTTACATTAAGAGTCTTCTTCTTTTCTATCAGCTTGATGCAGCCTTTTAGAATTAATTTCTAAAGTTTTAAAAACAGGAAAGAAAAAAGGAAGGAAAAAATATTTCATTTCATTGTGCATTTAACTGAAATCTTTAAACCCCTTTGCATTATTTTATCACATCAGACTTGTCAAGTCACACTCATTTGAATGAGTGAGATTTGAAAACTTCTGAGTGCTATATTACATTTTCCATTGATATATGCCGTGAATCTTTACGGCTGCATGAAAATGAAGCCAAAAGCAAAAGGAGACAGCTCACTTCAAATGAGTGAGACTGGATAGGTCTGTCATATGTTATTTCAGGTGCTCAAAGGACAGCAATTCTAAGCAGAGATGGGTGATGGGGTTGACAGGTTTGTATGAATTTAGATAAAGAAGGGAAACTTAATCGCAGAGACAGAAACAAAAGGCAGTGATTCCAGCAGAAGTCTATCCTTTGAAAACTAAATCAAATCTCATCCCATACTCAAAGGAGTTTAAAAGTCAGAGCTGAGGATCCTTCTGGAAGTGCCCTTGCACTCATGCAGTGACAGAACTCTTTGTCAGAGAAATCTGGCATCACTTGTGCTGCAGGTCATTCTTTTTGGCTGGAACTGTGAAGGTAGCCACCTCCTCTCCAGTGCATTAAGTGCTGTCACAGATTCTCTTAATGAGAAAATGTCTGTGTGGCAGAGACACTTGGCACATCTTGCTTTCACATTTGTTCAAAAGCCAGCCACAAATTGGACCCTATTCCTAATTTTCAAGAACAGTTTTCCTCTGATTATGTATGCAGAAGTTGACTTCATATTCCTATATCTTGATTTTAAAATGGTCAAACAATCTTCTACAAGTTTTTCAGAAGCTTTTCAATGGAGATTTGATTTTCTGTGCAACTGAGAGGAAATCTGGTACAAGACACCTTCCAGATGTGCACTGTGTAAGGAACCGTCTGCAAGTTGATTTTGTTCTAGCAGAGGAAGAAACACTGCAAAGAGCTCATTACCACGTGTATGGGGTGTTTAGCAATGCATAGCTCTAGCAAAAAGGCTAATATGAAAGATGCCAAAGGGAAGCTCTTGCACTTAATCGGTTTGCTTCCACAGTGGGAGTGCACAGCCTAAGAGCCGGTTGCACTCGGGGGACGCCGGGACGAGCTCCCAAATGATGCCTCCAGCATGGCCCGGCCGCTGCACCGCCATGCGGGCAGCAGAGGGAGATGTCGGCATGCCTTTCGGTAGAGACTCCTCTCGGCTGGGATTTGCACTCCATTTATTCAATGTTTGAAATCAAACCAGCGTTTAAACCGCACTGCTATTAATACGCAAGGGTAGACATGCAATGTGGAGAATTTCCACTAAACTTGCTACGCAACCACAAATTCTGAGTGCTTTTGTGGGATGTTTTTGGATAGTCAGCGCAACAGAGATACCTTTACAGCAAAATATTCTCAGGAAAGACTTCACTGAGGCATTTGTTCAGCTTTTCTGAGACTGAAAACAAATCAAATGTGACGATTTGTAGGAAGACAAAATCAGATCTCAAATGTGTGTTTGTTTGTATATGTGATCTGTTGCAACCATTTTAAAGAAAAAGAGGCATGGGGATAAGCATTTTTGAGTAATATTAGTATATACTGGATAAACATATGAACGCACTGATGCCATGGTTATGGTGAGATCAAACTTGATCAGTTTTATCCTAGAAAGCAGCAACAATAATAATAACAATAAAAAAGAAAATCTTTATTCAGTTCAACATAGCCAAAGGGCCACAGAAGGTATGTCAAATTTGTATCAGACAAGAATTTTCTCTTTGTGTCCAGATTTCATTCAGAGAGAAAAAAAACCCACACTAGTATTTTCACTGTTCTGTTTAGGAAGAATATCTACTGACTTGGGATGTTGCAACAAGCATTAACTCTTGTACTTCTTTTAAGAGTCAAGTGGATGTTAGATTTGTTTTTAGACACCAGGTGGAAGGAGAAATACAGAATTGATTCCATTTTGGCTAAAGACAGTTTTCAGCAGGCAGTGCTCCACTGAACTGATAGTGAAGGTAAGTGTGAGAAGGGTGAGATGCTTCCCTGCTGCTCCAAACGAGGAGAAATGCCTTGTGTTGATAGCTCTGCTTTCCCAGTCCCTCTGCAGCTTTGCTTACCCCTCTGTTCAACTCAAGTACTGTAAAACATGGACAAAAACTGGGAAGAAAGAAATTTGACAGTTTTGTCTGGAAATTGCTTTGCTTGTAGAGTTGAAACTGATTTTGAAGGCACATTCCTTAATTTTTGGGTTGATCTCACTGACCACTTTTAGCTTCTTAGATTTCCTTTAAGTATAAAAGAAAGAAAAAGGTGAGATATTTCTTCCTAGTTATTTTTTTCAGAGGAAAAGGACAGAATTACCTAAAGATACTTACAAAGGTATCACTGTGCGCTGGTGGAAGAGGAACATGTTACTGAACACCCACCTCCTTGGGGAGGTGGTACTTCAAGCCAGATAAATTATAACCAAAACTTACAATTTAGGCCAGCACAAAGCTGGCCTCATTCAAATTATGCCTGCCCCTTCAAGTGGGTAGGACAATCAGCACAGCGCAGTCACACAGCCCAGGCTCCCTTGGCAGGTGTTATACCACGGAGGGCAGCTGCTGCTACCAGGCAGAGTTTCAATGGGTGCTGCAGGCAAAGATCTAGCAAAAGTATAAGCATAGCTGGAATGGCAGGCAAAATCCCCTCCCTCCATCCCCTGTCTCATGTTGTGCTAATAACTGTCTTTGGAAAATGGTGTTTGCATGAACTTTTGAAGCACGAGAGCTGTGCTTTTTCCACATTTTGATATTTCACTGATAATTACAGCTGATCTAATTTTTTTTTTTTCCATTTTGTCAATGCAAAACCACAGCAGTTCATCCAAAATCCACAGAGTTTCTCCAAACTTGATTGTGATGTGAGGGTAGGCCCTGAAAGTCTACCTGGCAAAAAAAAGTTAATTTCTACTCTGCCATAGTATGAAGTTCAGTGGCAGCCTCCTACACGCAAGTGACACATAAACTAATGTCTAAGAGAAATGTGAGGGATACAGCTTGCAGATTTTTTAAAAAGTATCTAAAATGTAGAAGCACGGAGACAAAAAAAGACACAGTTGTAATGAGAAAATCCTCTTCATTTCCTGAATCAAGTTTTTAAGTGGAAAATTTTAATCAGAAGACATTGGGGTAAACTTAGCATTACGTATAGCATAAATTTTAATGATAGCCTTTTTTTTTTTTTTCTCTTTTGAATAATAATATAAAGTCAGATTTAAATTGTAAATAGTATCCAGATACTACTAGTTTCCTGGCTCAAATTCTTCAGCACATATGGCAGAAGCATAAGCTTGTGCCAGTCTGCCTACTTTGGGTAATTTTGCATGCAAATAATTTAGTCCCTATACTGAGGTGCTAGAATGTGTTTAGTACACTTGAAAATATTTGCATTGCAAAGGAAGAGCTAATCTCCTGAGAAAAATCAAATGGATATTTTATATTAGGGGACTGCTTTGGACATTGTGTGACACTGTTATATGGAAAATTATGTTTACAGTACAGCTAGAATTTTTAATAGTTCTTCAAGAGAGAAGGACCCACCACGGCTTTGCCAAATTGGAAAGCTGCTGGAATAGTCTCTCCCTGTCATTCACCACAATGCCCTTTTCTACTCCTGAATCTTTAACAATTTCATCACTTTGATAAAACTATTACCTATAAACAGGTTTAACAGTGATTCCAATGTTTAATAAGTACTCAAGTGGTTGAAAAAAGAAGCAACTCTTACTAACAGCATGAATAATTAGCACACCTGAGTCTGTTCCAGCTTCTGGAAATGTCTGCTTCCTATTGGACGTATTTGGAGGCTTAGCTGGCCAATTCATGGCCTTGTTTCCCATCCAAAACAATGGTAATATATATATTCCCATACCAGTAAACTGATATTCAGATGTATATTCCAACCATCGCTTGACACACAAACACACATGCCTTTTTGTTACTTAAATTCATCTCTGACAATATTAGTCTTTGAAATAAGATGTGACAGGTGAGTGTAGCATCTAATACAGGGCTGGTTCATCTACTTAGTCTATGCTCTTTGCAGCCTGTTCCCGTTGTATGTGGCTGGCTGTCATGACACAGGACCAGCACGACTCAGTTCAGCACAATTCATTACATTCAGCAGGTACTAGCTGTACTCTGTGGCAGTGGTGATGCCCGAGTCAGTGGTGACTCAATATTCAATGCTTCCTCTGAAACCAGTCTCTCAGGACACTGGAAACAGGTCTGGATTCGGAAATGTTTTGAGTCCCACCACGTGCATGCTCTTTGTCAAGATGGCATTTAAAAGGTTTTCTCTCTGAAAGTATAACTGTAAGTTCAGCCACACATTTCTATAGTTTCAGCACAACATGTACCTGAATATATTTTCATGAATGTATTTTCATATGGTTTTGTGGGGGAGTTAAGTTTTTGAATTAACTATGGTTTATATAATTACATTATTCATGTGTAATGCTATTGTATTTAGAGAAAAGCTGATGAGGTTACAAGTAGGTTCTTTTTTTTTTCCTTCTTTCTTTCAATCTGAACACAGATTTTATTGCCCTGTTTGCTGATCCACATGTAAATACAGCTGTCTCTGCAGCAGGAAAAGCTCTTCTGGCTCCTAATTGTGTACTGCCTCACACAGCTGTCACAAACACTCAAGAAGAAAGGTGTCAGCACCTACTGAAGAAGTAGCCCTTGGTATGGGTGATAGGCTTGGACAGAGGTGGGTGAGGGATGGTGCAGTAGTCAGTGTAGCAAGGTGGAGGACTTCAGGGTCTCTTGCAATGTCTGGGTCTATAGGCAGCAGAATTTGTTTGTGGTAACAACAGCTGTCCTGTATACTTTATTTTTTTTCTGATGACATATTGACCAGACAAATGATTAGTTAAGCCTTAATAATTTTATAATGGCTATTGTAAATGTCTGTTGAACTCTAGGTGAAATAGTTTTCAATCAGGTCCCATGGGGGCCTGTTGACTTTTAATGTGTGTGAAAATAATTTAATTTGAACTCAAAAGTTGTGTAGATACACTCTGTACTGTGAATGGAACCTTTATTTAATTTGAATTAACAATTATGTTGTCTATTTTTAGTGTTTGCTTGATAGCTGTAATGGCTGCCAAAACAATTTTTAGACTTCTAAAAATTCAGAGATTTCCATTATCTTTATAAGGAAACAAGTTTTCTTTTTCTTTGTCATTGACAACCCAGACTAAATCACCATTCATTCCAATATAATCACCATGTAATCCTTCAAAAATGCATTAAATTACTCAATTAAATACGCCAGGTACAAAACTAATATCAAGTTGCAATTTATGGGTCTTCAAAACTTCAAATTCTATATTTGAAGTCTTCTAGCTTTTTTAATTTGACCTGTCAAAAGGCAAACCTTACATTCAAATTTCAAATATGGTTATTTATGACATACAAACTTCTGCGTCCCAAGTTTTTCATTGAATCATACTTAGATCTTCATTTTGATACCATTTCTGAGAAGGTGTCATGCTTGCTAAATGCTGGTGAGGCAGACAGTTGGGAGGGAAAACTCTCCAGTAGCTACCTGTCACTCTTTGGCTATGCATTGTTAAGGCTTCAGAGCATTTCTGTGTGAATATGGGCATGTCCAGAGGCCTTTTGCCATGTATTTGTATACTAATGTGCATTATTTGGCAAGAACCCTGTAATGCTGTGAGAATATCCCTTCTGTTGCTATTTCATCCTCAGAGCTCTTCTTGCAGGTGCAGTAGCAAGAAATAGCTACTACTGAAATAGCTGCTGTCTCACATTATTGCTTTTAATGCTCATTTCTATTAATCTATTTCTATTTGTTGGTGAGTTTGGGGTGTACAGTTGGTTTTAAATATGCCATGCGCTGGTATGGTAGAAGAAGCCACAAGGCAATTTCAGGGCACCTTTGTCTTCAGGAAGGTTTTGGGGCCATGCTCAATTTCTAGACATCAACAAAAGAATTAATTTCCAGTGATTCGGTTCAAGGTGTTGATAATATTTTTTTGTGTGATTTTCATGTCAGAGAAAAGAAGTTGAATTCTGCATCAGCCAGCAAGCATCCCCTTCTCAGTATTAGTAGCACAGTTAACTACATACTTTGTAGCTCTATTAAGCTATCAGTAAGTCTCTCAATCATAACAAAGAACCACCAGAAATAAAATGATAGTGACAGCAATGAAAGCAGTTCAGTCTTAGATCTATGTGTCAGGCTGACTGCAGACTCAGGCCCCTGCTCTACTCACATTTCAATTATTATTCTTTCAGCAATAAGGCAAGTATTTAATATTTCTGATGAAAACTGAGATTCTCAAGTACAATTATTCCAAAGGTTAAAAAAAAGAAAGCATCCATTTGAGCAGCTGCATAATGATATTACAGGTCTTTGTATGAATGCATACATATTTCCACAGGAACATTACCTCATCATTAGTATATTCAGTCCCATACTAACAATATGATACCTGTCTGTATAGCAAGATGCCAAAACAACTACAGAGACAGTTTGATGAGAAGCAGCAGTTGTTGATTTGTGAGCACTGAAATGCTCTCTCTGATTTGCAGGGGACCAGCTGGTTAAAATTTGAACTGAACCAAATAATGTGCACTTTGGTGCACACCATCAGCTGTGCTGCTATTTGTTCTTCCAGTATGTTGAATCAAGGGAAGCATGGTCGAACAGTCTCAATATAGACCTGAGATCTCTTACTTGTCTCACGTTATCCTTTTCTGTTGCTGTAACTTAACTTCCCAATTATATCCTTTATATGAAATAGCCTACGGCCTGTTGTGAAGAGGCTTGTGAGACTTTCTTAGTTACATTTGTAAAACTTAGAAGATCAAAAACGAGCAATACAGCAAAACAGTGCCAGGCTTTTCTAAGGGAAAGCAAAAGGTTCTGATCCAAGCCCTGTGCTCCAGCTGATTAGCTCTGATTTTCCAGCACAACCCTTTATTTGGCTTTAGTTCCTGTTGTCAGAAGCAAACCTCCAAAGGTGTGCAGGCAGCTGGAACAACCCATCTGGGAAACAAAAGAAGAAATGGGGCAGCTGAATCTTCACCCTCAATATTTGCTCATGTACAGTCACATACAGGTTTTACAAAACCTTTCTGCTTTGAAATTTATTCTGATCCACCAGAAGGTTACAGGAGAAAAAATAAGGTAACATTAAAAACAAGGGTAAAAAGAGGTAATAGCTGTGAATGGTGAGTATGAGAAGGGCGGAGGAGCAAAGAAAGACCATATGATTCTGAATGCAAGCACCTGCTCCTCTCTGCATGACACTCTCTATTCCCAGTTATTGCTGCCTCTTTTAGAAGGGAATATGCATCTCAAAAGTAAAATGAGGTAGATAAACAGCTGCATGCAGCAGCAGGCAATGTGAAGTCTCCATTTTAGTAAGTCACACTTCAGTCCACTGTATCTACACATTCCTCATTTCAAATAAGCAATACCAGATGGGATTGTAATAATTCCCATTCTTAAGTAATGCACTGCTACTTTTGGGAAAGTGCTGTCTGAAAGACCAGCATTCTCTAAGCATCCAGGCCAGTGAAAAACACTGCTTACATTCCACAGTGTTTTGTAGTATGTTATTTGTACAGAGACTGCTGCAATTCACAACTGCCTGGTGTGAGACTCTGTTTCAACAGATATGGAGTCACAGGTACAGTATGTATGCCAACAGGAACTTATTAAAAACACAGAACAATAAGGAGTATCTGACTTAGTATGCTTGCAAAACTCCTGTCTGTTAGCAAATAATTTCTTTTGAAAAAACAGAAATGAGGCTTCTGTTTCCTGGGGGGTGCTCCTCAATCACTAATCAATCAATCAATCAAGCCATTAGATATGCAAATAAAACAATAACGGAGGAATAAATAGTTTCTAAAATCCTTCAATAAAATCTTCAAATATATGTGTTATCAGAATGAAATGACTTATGAACAAATCAGTGGCTACAATATCTAAACATGGAGAGGGGAAAAATAAAAAAAAAAGGAAA
>WAAE01013435.1:0-45913 GCA_013400495.1 Nicator chloris
TTGGCTTTTCTAGGATGGCCTTCCTTTGCTTTACCCAAGGATGTCCCATCACTTGGCTTTTTTAGAATGGCCTTCCAAGGCTTTACTCAAAGAGGTCCCATCACTTGGCTTTTCTATGACGGCCTTCCTTTGCTTTACTCAAGGAAGTCCCATCACTTGGCTTTTCTAGGATGGCCTTCTAAGGCTTTACCCAAGGAGGTCCCATCATCTGGCGTTTCTAGGACGGCCTTCCAAGGCTTTACTCAAGGAAGTCCCATCATCTGGCTTTTCTAGGACGGCCTTCCAAGGCTTTACCCAAGGAGGTCCCATCATCTGGCTTTTCTAGGACGGCCTTCCAAGGCTTTACCCAAGGAAGATGACTTCAAGATCTCCATCCTTCCTTGAGGAATCCTGAGATGGTTGATTCCCCTGATCTTATCCGTGGCCACGAGCAGATTGGTCCGCGTTCCCTTCCCTGGGAGCTGCTTCAGCCTCCATCCCGGAGGTGCCACCACAAAACCCGTGTAATTCAGAGGAAATCTTGCCCTCAGATGATGTTTTTGATGGATAAAGTCACCGGCTGGGTCCGTTTTTACCTCTCAATCCATGCAAGGCCTTGTCCCCGCGTGCGCAGCCGTGCCGGGGGCGCAGGGAGATCCCCCTGTTGGCTGTAATTAATTAATTTACAGTGGATGTCTCTTTTCTGCCGTGCCTTTGAACTCTTTATTCTTTGTCCATTGTAAAGGGCTTAACGGTTCCTGTTCCTTGATTCTTTCATCGGTGAAATGTTTTGGAAGAGAGGTTGGAGTCCCCCTGTGACCTGCCCTGGGTGGCCCAAGCCTGTAGACCTTGCAAAGACATTACTTTTTTGGCCTGAACACAAACCCCTCAAACCTTTAGCCTGGCTAAATGCTTTGTACAAACAGCCGCATACTGATCTGCTCTATTCTCCGGTGATTTTCTGCTCAAGGGGCTGCTCTGTAGGTTGCTTGCTATGTTTGCCGCTTGCCTCGGTCGTGAAGACAAGTACAATGAACGAATCCGACAGTAGTGAGGCCAACACTGCGCTCGGTTGTTCCGAGAAAATTATCCTGAAATCTGCTTGAAGAGATTAAACCCAAGAAGAACTGGCTGTGTCTCTCCTCTAAAGCTCCGCTCCCGCCTTTGTTTCTCCTTTTTTTGCTCCGAGACTTTGTTCATTCCTCCTGCAGAATGGGTTGGTGGCATTGGTATGTGAAGTGTGACCTGCGATTACAGGAGGTGCAGCTCCTTCTCCAGCAGCCCAGGGGAAGCATTGCATTCATTCCTCCAGCCCGGGGCTGCAGCAGCTTTGCCGAGTGTCTGGGCTGAATTCCTGTTCTCGCTTCTTCTGGGATATGAAAAGTATCAGCTCCTGCATCACGTCTTCTTGGGCACAAAAAATACCAGCTCCTGCATTATTTCTTCTGGAACACAAAGGATGTCAGCTCCTGTGTCATTTCTTCTGGGACACAGAGAATGGATCAGCTTGGATGTCATTTCCCTTCTTGGATGTCAATCATAGAATCCCAGAATTGCAGAATTTGGGTTGGAAAGGACCTTAAAGACCATCTCGTTCCAGCCATGGGCAGGGACACTTGGCTCTAGAATGTTCCAGAGCTTTGTTAATGTGTTGATGAATCTTCTGATGAGAATTGCTGTTCAGTTAAGTGTTGGCTCAATGTGTGGCCGTCCTAAGTTTTGAAAGGTCACTCTGTAACTCTCCCAGATCCATCCAGGAGCTTCCTTAGGAATCACAGATTGGCTTGGGATGGAAGGGACCTTAAAGACCATCTTGTTCCAGCCATGGGCAGGGTCACCTTTCTCTAGAAGGTTCCAGAGCTTTGTTAATTCAGTATTTTGATGGAAATTGCAGCTTAAATCAGTGTTGGCTCAATGTGTGACAATCCTAAGCTTTGAAGGGCAGTGTCACTCCATAACTCCCCCAGCCTTCCTCCAGTAGGTTCCTTAGGAATTACTGATTCATTTGGGGTGGAAAAGGCCTTAAAAGCCATCCAGTTCCAACCCCTCCATGGGCAGGGAACTGTGGGAAGAGAGAATGGGCAGAGACAGCTAAAGGTGAGCTGCTAACGAGCAGCCGTGTCTTGGGATGAAATCTGTCTTGGGATGAAATCTGTCTTGGGATGAAATCTCTTTTGGGATGAAGTCTGTCTTGGGATGAAGTCTGTCTTGGGATGAAATCTGCCTTGGAATGGAATCCGTCTTGGGTTGCTCACAAGCAGCTGACAGTGGTGATAAATTCACCAGCCTTGTGAGAACATTCACAATCACAGGCGTTTTCTCATGAGGATTTGAAGTTCATTGCTTTGGGGAAGATCTTAAATTTCCCAACTCTGTGTGTGCTCCTAAATAGATGCTGAACAGCTGTGAGGCCCTTGATCCAAAATAGAAACTCACTTTCCTCACAGTCCTTCCAGGGTTTCTTTTCCAGGATTTCTCCAGATGTAATCAGGAACATGAGGTGACCCCATCCTTGGAGGGTAGGACGTCATGGTTGGGCTCCTCAACCCAGGGACGTGTCTGACCCTGAGCCACCCAGGGGAGTTTCCCCTCTTGAGAAGGTGCTCAAGCACCATTTCTCACTTCCAGACACTTTTAGTTCCTCAGGTATCGCGCTTTTCCAAAGCGGGGTGTTTTAGGATTGATGTGGCTTTCGGGATAATTGTTCCAGATGGGACAGTGGGGTGTAGAGGGAATGTGTAAAGATGATTTATGCCTTGCAGATCAGAGTTTGGGTTGATCCTCCCTCCCTGCTGGCTCGGGCAAGCTGCAGTCAAATTTTATAGCAAACCTACATTAAAGTGCCTTTGCAGCTAGGATTAATTAAAACAGTTTTCGAGGGACGCATGTGAAGTTGCTTTGGGCTCTTTGCACCCGGAATATTGCAAGGTTGGTCAGCGGAATAGGCTGGAGCTGAGCAGCTCCGATCTCAAGGAATCATGGAATGGTTTGGGTGGGAAGGGACCTTAAAGATCATCCAGTCCCATGTTCTGCCATGGGCAGGGACACCTTCCACTCTCCCAGGGTGCTCCAAGTCCCAATGTCCAGCCTGGCCTGGGACACTGCCAAGGATCCAGGGGCAGCCACAGCTGCTCTGGGCACCCTGTGCCAGGTTCCCCCCCACCCTCACAGGGAAGAGGGAAAAAATTCCTCCTGTTCATCCCTGTCCAGTCCCATCCTCTGCAAAACTCCAAAGGCACGACCATGGATGGTTCCTGCTGACTTTGGTTTGTGCTTTTTCTGTCCAAAATCTAAACGTGAACAGTCGCGTCCGTAATTTCTCAGTTTATTGTTTTTGTTACTCCTCTTGACTCATAAGTTCAGATAAAAGCGATGATTTCCCAGCTGTGTTTGCTCTTGTCCTGCAGCGGTTGTCACTTGAGTGATCACTGCAAAGATGAGCGATGGTTTCAATCTCAAAGCTCTTCTGGCATCTGAGACTATTAAAAAGCAGAGTCTGAGAAGTGTCCCCTGTGCCCCTGGAGGTGCCTGTGTCTGGCTTGAAGGATGTTCTCCATCCCAAGGTTTTAATGGAAGGTGGAGCAAGGGGAGCTGATTAATAACCCTGCTTTGCTTCCCCGAAATGAGGCGGTTGAGGGACAGGACTGAATCCTGGTGTTTCACTCATTAATCTCTTCTTGTTAGAGCCAAGGGGCTGCTCTGTGATTGGGCTGCTCTGGGAAAGCTTTGGAAATGGGAATGTGATGATTTATGTTCCTGATTTTGTGGCGTTGGCTTGGAAATAGGAAAACTTTTGGGAGGACAAGTGTTCAAGGCAAAGATCACCTGACGTGAAATCTCTTTGTCCATTGGTACCTCTGACTAGTCATGGAGACAAAAGGCAGAATTCTCCTTCCGTGTTGCCCAGCCATCCCATGTCCCATCTTTGTGGAGCTTTAGGAGCTGTTGGAGGGTTCCTGTATGGTAAAAACCGGGATAGATGGGTGATAATGGGCCATGTAACTGGGAAATCTGGATGTGGTGTATATTTTCCCTCCTTTCTCCCTTTTTGCCGTCACACCTGGCTTCATCCCAAGAAAACATTTCATTCCTCCAGCACCTCTGGTGCCTGCGGGAGCCACGCAACTCAACCCCAGGCAGATGCTCCCCCTCAAGCCTTTGGTGACGTTGAGTTGTGGCCTCACAAACCAGGTCCCCTCAGTGCCGGGAGACTGTGAGGAGAGCTGAGATGAAGCTGTAACTGCAGAGGGTGAAAACGAAGTGAAGTTGTGCAGAACCAACCTCAAAAGGCACCCTCGGATGCGTGCAGGCATCGGCTTCGTGAGCATTCCCAAGGAAAAGCTGCTAAATGCCATGGAAGAACCAAGGTCCTCTAGCATGGATCCATTCAAGCCCCTTCAGCGGTTTTAGGTTTGGCTTAAAGAATGGATTAGGAGAAAAATGAACAATCAAAGTATGGAATTTTGGCCAGATTAGCCTGGAAGGAGATAAGTGTGGCCCTGGAAATATTCTCTTCGCTTTAGAAGCCAACGTTATTCAGTTGTCAGATGTCTTCATCCACCAGAAATAAAAATGCCACCCAACGGCCGCGGTTCTCCGCGTTTGGGCTGACCAAGAGGCGCCATCACCAGATCATGCAAATAATCTGCTGCCTGATAATTAATGACGCGGCCAGGCATATTTTTTTGATGAATGCTCGTGGAGCCTGGTGACAGGCGTGAAATTAGAAAATTCCTTCAGCGCCCTAAAATATAAATAGCTTTCGGAACTGAAAAGAGTTTCACAGCTGAAGATTTTATTGTGTTGAGAGGAAAAACTTTTCCACCCCCATCCCCCCCTTTCTTCTGGGCGAGTTGTTTGTCCGTTCACAAAACAAATACTCTGAAGCCCAGTGCGGCTCATGGGAATAAATTTCAGGTCGAATTAGTACAGTTTCCTTGCTGTCAGGACGGTGGAATTAATGGTGTTTTGATGACACGAATTTTGAAGGGCGAACAAAGACGCTGAAGGGAGGGAGACATGACTCCTTAGAAGCGCGGTCCTCCTCTCCCCCAGCCTCTCTTGTCTTCCCTGTCATCCGTCTGCCAATCTCCCTGTCCATGGTTAGTTAAAGGCGCTTTTTATCCTCTTTTCTTTCCCACAGAGTTTGCCAGATCCGGCCCAGTGCCTGGGTTCCAAGGGGACACGCTGCAGTTGGCCTTCATCGACTTGAGACAAGTAAGTCTTTGTGTTTTTGTTTTTTGTTTTGCTTTTAAGATGTGTGACTGAAGACCATCAGGTCTTAAGGGAAGGGAGAGGAGGGGAAACGGCGTCAGTGATTTACGCCAGAGACCTATATTTCCCCCCTCCTCCTCCTCTCGTCCCTCGAAGCCACCTCCTTACCCAGCGCTCCTGGAGATGGTGGAGGTGAAAAGGGCTGGTGGAAGGGGATGAGGAAGAAAGCCGGGCCTGACCCTGGCCAACGGGGCCATTGTGCTGCCGTTGGCTTCTGCGGCCGCGGCGCGGAGGGACCGCGGCCACTCCGCGGCCGATGCCGAGCAGGTGCTGGGAACAGAGAGAGCAGTGATGCAGAGCCCGCCCGCCTCGGGGACCTTTGTTCCCAGAGAATGCCCACCGAGGCGTTTGCGAGGGCGGAGGAATTTGCATTCCCCTGTGTCCGTGCCCGTTTGTGTCCCTCTCTGTGTCCCTCTCTGTGTCCCTCGCTGTGTCCCTCTGCAGCACGGCCACCCCCCCGCCCCGGTCCCCTCTTCCGCAGATGCTCCCCAGCCAGCAGTGACAAAGTGGCTCTTGGGGACGATGGTTGGGGAAGGCTCCACCCATCGGTGGCCACCTCTGGAGGGGGCCCCATTGGAGCCAAGTTGACCATAGCAGGTACCGAGGCCTTTGTGGGGCTTGGCAGCCAATTTTGGGAAAAGGGCCATTCTGGGGAGTCGTTTGTTTGGGGAGAAATGGGCATTATTGATACACTAGGCCGGGGGGGAAAAGTGAGGTGGTCCTGTCATCTCTTGGCACTGAAGATGGATGGGTTGGAGAGCAAGTCTGAATGAAGTAAGACTCAATGACTGATGCTTCTCTCCTATTAAAACAATCTTTTTTTGTCTGTTAAACCCCCCTGGCTTTGTCCCTGCTGCCATCATGATGCAGTGCCTCTTGTTCGCGGGGTTGACGTCGTTTGCATTCTGAAAACTTTCGGGTGCCGAGGGTATTTCTTAAATCTGCATAATCCCTTGTATCGATGATCTTGCGCCTGCCTCTGATTCGTGCTGGAGCTGCTTTCAACCCGCCAGGGTTTGAGAACTCCTCAGAATCCAATTGATGTGCGGGGAGCCATCTGTCATCCCATGACACTTCTGTTAACTTTAATAACGTCGGGACGCCGCTTTTCGGGCCCGGGCCCGCCAGGAACTGCCAAATGTGCTTGCAGAATGGTCCCAGCAGCTCCATGGGAGAGGTGTGCGTTATCACCGGGCTGCGTTGACGCTTTTGTCTTCATTAGCTCCTTGGCACTTTATTGACTGCGGCGCCCGACGTGCCCGCGGCCTCCTGGGTGTGAGGAAATGTGGAGGCCTTGGGCCTTTTCCAAGCGCCGGGCCGTGAATGCCGGGGGAACGAGGGGGAAGCTGGGGCTCTTGGAAGGATGAAACGCCTGAACACGGCTCGCTGAGGTCGAGCCAGGGAAACGTTTGTGTGGTTCTTGAGCGCAAAACGCGGCCAAAAGGTCCCAGCCCAGGTGAGGAGGAGCAGCAGGAGCCTCCTCAGTCCTTCCTCCTCTGTCCAATGGGTGTCTTGGGACACGGAGGTCTCGTCTTTGTGTCAGGAGGTGCTCCCAAGTTTTGTCCTTGCACTTAAAAACAGCAGCACCTGTGAGCCTCAGGGCTGGGTTTGGACAAGGATTGGAGCACCCTGGGACGGTGGGAGGTGTCCCTGCCCATGGCAGCGGGTGGGACTGGATGAGCTTCAAGGTCCCTTCCAACCCAAACCATTCCATGATTCCGTGAATATGCAAGGAGAAAGGGCAGATACGAGCTCCAGGTGAGGATGGGAAGTCCTGGCTCTGCTGGATAATGGATGATGATTGATGAGGGGAAAAACAAGGAGTTGTACACACAGTGGGGAAGAGCTGGCCCATCCCTGACTTACCCAGCAGCACGGAAAGACGAGGCAGTTCCCACTCCCTGGTCCTGTTGACGACCTGATCTGGTGGCATGTTGGAATGTTGGGATGTGTCACCAGGCTCCATCCAAGCAAGGCTCTGGTGCCTGCTCTGCGGCCACCAGGCTCCCAACACTCCCAGCACTTCTTGTTGGGCTGCAGCTCCAGCTGGGAGCAGGGAGAGGTGGGAAGGTCGTGGATGAAGGTCTTGGATTCTTCTTCGACTTGTCTTGAAATTTTTCTTTTTGGACTTGGCGTTCTTTCTCTTTTATGCCATGGAATTAAACTGAAACAGAGTAGATTAAACAGGATGTTGGGAAGGAATTAATCTCTGTGAGGTTGGGGAGGGACTGGGATGGAGCCCAAGGCCTCCCAGAGCAGCTGTGGCTGCCCCTGGGTCCCTGGCAGTGTCCAAGGCCAGGTTGGGCATTGGGGCTGGGATAGTGGACGGTGTCCCTGTCCATGGCAGGGGGTGGAGTGGGATGAGATTTAAGGTCCCTTCCAACTCAAACCATTCCACAATTCTGTGAAACGTCACCACAATTTTGATTTAAATGGAATGACCTGGCTGGGAGAAGGAGGGAGGAAAAATGACTGAGCAAAAATCCTCCAAAGTAGGGAAATTAAAGAGATTTCCCTTCCCGACTGGTTTCAGTAGGAGCTGCTACAGAACATTTGTAAATCTGAGAAAATTTTCACACTAGTGGGGGATGATTAAGGGAATGACCAAAATTAGTAAAATATGAAGTGATAGGAAAATGTGGTGCCTTGGTACAGACCTTGTAGTGGAAAATAAACCCTAAAAGATGTCACTGTTTAAAGGCATCAGGGTTTATCCTTGTTTAGAGCAGCAAACTCAATTTCAGTACATCAAAACCCTGGTTTCCCCCTCGTGCCCGAGGAAATCGGGAGCAATTCCATCCCTGTCTGGAAAAGAGGGAGAGTCAAGCCCAGAGAATCAAAATCACTATTTTGAGCAGACAGAAATGTAAAATGGGGCTTGATTTTCTATTCTGGGACAATTCTAAATCTGTAAACACCCTTAATGAAGTCATAAAGGAAACCAGCTCCCATCTCAAGTCCTTCTGCAGGAGTGAGACTCAAATATTTAAGGTTTTACAAGGAAGGAATATTTGCTTTTCCTTTTGTTTAAACGCTGCTCTTGCACGCTCAGTGCTGTGTGTTAGAGATCCGAAATAAATTCAGTCCCATAAATAACCGTGCTGAAATTTGAAATAATCAACTTCTCTGGCTCTTCACCAAACACCTCTGAATGTCCAAATACCACGGGAGATCTCCAGGTGCTCTCAGGTCATTCCCAAGCCTGCGTGTGGAACCATTCCCTGTTTTCCCCACAGCTGGAAATGTTTCAATTTTCGGTTTTCATGGGTTTGTGGTGAGGATGTTGGTGCAAGAGGAGGGTTTTGTGCTGGTCTGGTCCCCGCAATCCCTGGCCACTGATCCCTCCTAGAAGCCAGATCAGCGCTCGTGGCCGCCTTCCAAGGAAAATCTGTCTCCAGCTCTTGAGGAATTTCACTCTGGGCTCCAGGGAGGGAACGCACTCGGTGATTAGAGCTCCCTCCTCCCAGCCTCTCCTTCTGTCCAGTGGACTGGAAATCCTGAGTGCTGAATTCCCTCTGCAAGTGGCAGCCTCAGCTCTGAGGGGTGTTTGGACCAAGGCAGGTGGGAACTCACCTGGATGTCCAAGGGAGGAGGACAGGGAGGTTCCGCTCTTCTCCCTCGGTGTTTTTCTGCTTTGCTTTGTGCAGACTTGGAGAGTTTGAGTTTCGGCATCAGCTCCTCAAACCCCGCCAGTGAGGGTAAGACAGTCAAGGTCAGGCTTAGGTGGGATGTTGGGCAGGAATTCCTGGCTTTTAGGGTGGGCAGGGGCTGGGCTGGAATTCCCACATTTGCTGTGGCTGCCCCTGGATCCCTGGCAGTGCCCAAGGCCAGGTTGGACATTGGGGCTTGGATCCCCCTGGGATAGAGGGAGGTGTCCCTGCCCATGGATGGGGTGGGAATAGGATGACTTCAAGGTCCCATCCAACACAACCCATTCCATGACTCTGCTGCTGCTTGTCCCATGGGAAGTGCTTTGTGTGTATTTTCCCTGTGTTGGAATCCAGCTGTGGTTACTGTGGGATCCTGCTGGACCCCGGCCAGCTGGGAATGGGAAGTTTCCCTGCAATGTGTTCATTTTTCCCTTATTACCCCGACAGAGACTCTTAATAAAAGAACGATCCCCTCGGGAACACAATTCCCTTCCATCCCTGCTCCGTGATGGAATCCTGGGGTGGTTGGCGTGGAAGGAGACCTTAAATCCCATCCCATCCCATTCCACCCTGGCCATGGGCAGGGACACCCCCCACTATCCCAGGGCACTCCAAGATCCAATATCCAACCTGCCTTTGGACACCTCCAGGGATCCAGGAGCATCCATGACTTTGCCCAGGTTTCCTCTCTCTCCTGCGCTGTGTGCAGTCACCAGATGTTCCCGTTTTCCTCAGTCCTACACCTTTTTATCTAAAAACAGAACCAAACAGAGGAGCAAAGCTGCAGTGTGAGCTCATCCCCGAGCCTCACATTCCAGCAGCCTGGATTCCTGGGCTCCCTGCCTGGTCTTAAGGAACCACCTGCTCCCTCGGAGGGAACAGTGAGTGTGAGGTCGCTCCCGGAGCTCCGGTTGTGCTGGGATGGTGGGCATCCAGCCGGGCTCCCTATCAAATATCAGCTGATAAATCAGGTGTGTGGAACCCCCTCTGGCTCGGTTGCTGGCTGCTCTAAAGGCACTGGGAGGCCTGGAATCGTGTCCTTGTGTCAGGCACTGGAAGAGCCGCCCAGGGAAGGGTCACGTTCCCGAGGCTGCCGTGGCTCCAGGAGCGTTGGGGCAGCGCTCCCAGGGATGCCCAGGGTGGGGTTGTTGGCATGTCCTGGGCAAGGGAAGGAGCTGCACTCAATCTTGGCCCATCTCTTTCTGCTCAGGACGTCCCATGAGGCGTAGCCCTGTCTCCTGCTGCTTCCGTGTGCTCCAGGGCTTCCATCCCCAGGTGGTGGCTGAGGGAAAGCCCTTGGAAATTTGGGCTGAAGGTCCCCTTGGCGTGTCACTGGTGGCTCTGGCCACCTCTCAGCTCTGTCACCGTGTTGGTGGTGGGACGGTGGAGCCAGTCCCTCCAATCACTCCAAGGCAGCATCCAGGATGCCCTGAAGGTTCATTCCCACCAGGCAGGGAGCTCTGGGTTGTTTTTTTAACTTGTTTCTGCATTTTACAGTTCAATGTGCCTCCCCAGCCCTGTCAAGTCAGGAGATGTTTGGGGAGCAGAGCAAAACCAAGACTTTGGGTGAGCCCAGAGCCATCCTGCTCAGCAAACTGGTTTGGCTGATCCATCCCAGCTGGTTTTGCTGGGAGATGCAGCAGAAGCTGAGAACCACACGGAGGGGATGATCAATTCGCCCGGCTCTCCCGCCGAGGTGTCTCCTCTCGCATGTCCCTGCTTGTGTCTCCGGGGTTTCTGCAGGGAGAGGAGCTCCCGCGGCTTTGTTGCCTCGTTAGTCACTGGATGCGGGAGGGCAGAGATGAAAAGGTGACTCACGAGGGGTTTTCAGCTCATTTCAGTCGCTGGCTTTCATCTCCAAATTGTTCCGTTGGCTCCAACCCCCTCCCGCACTGCCTTGTCCGGCCTCAGCCTCAGAGCTGGGCCAGTTCTTGGAATTCCCTCACTCCGCTCCAGCCAGAGAGGGATCCGACACTGGGTTTTGTCCAGGGAAGCTGTGGCTGCCCCTGGATCCCTGGAAGTGTCCCAGGCCAGGCTGGACACTGGGGCTCGGATCCCCCTGAGATGGTGGGAGCTGTCCCTGCCCGTCCCAGAGGGTTGGAGCTGGATGATCTCCGTGGTCCACAACCCAGCCCGTTCCATGACTCCATCATTTTGAGAAGCCAGGTTGTCCTTTTGGGTTTCTGCTCGCCTTCGGTGTTCAGGGCCCCTTGCAGGGGACGTTTTTGCTGTGGAAAGACAACATTTGCACTTTGCCTATTTTGTACTTTATAATCAGCACAGAATCACTTGGGTTGGGAAACACCTCCAAGATCATCAACCAGCCATCAACCTCTCCCATTCTCCCTGTTTTCCTGCATCCTTCACTCCTGTGCATCCTGTCCTGGCTTAACAACACTTTAATTCTTTAACCACTTCTTCTGTGGCCTCTGCCACGTTGTCCTGTCCAGCCCGGTGATCCAAAGCCCTTTTCCAGCTCTGGATCCCTGCCCGTAGCTGCCAAACGTGCCAAGGGAAATGCTGAATTCCAGAATCCCGTGAATCTTCCCTGGCAAACACCTCGAGCACTCAGGAAACAGAGGTGTGAAGGCACAGGTTCCAGTGTCAGCCCTCATTCCTCATTTCCCAGCAAGGAGAGATTGGAGCTGGTTGGAGCATTCCCTTCAAATCCAGGATTTTGCTGTTCAGATCCTATCTCCAGGCTCTTAATTACTTGTGTGGCTCCTCTCCAAGCTCCTCACACTGACTGCTATCTCCTGGATCATTTATCCAGCGTTATTAATCACCTCCATTGAGGTGGTGCCCACAGGCCGTCGAAAAGTGCCCGTGCTGCTGCTTCTTGTGCAAACACGAAGCCCTGAGGAGTCTGCAGAGATAATGGAGAGCAGCAAGGGCAGGTGCCTGGCTTCCAGCTGAGCTAATTACTGCTAATTAAAGGATATTTTGTTTCCTAACACCCCTGAGTGTGATGGAGGCTTCTCCAGGCATCCATAACCATGTCAGCTTCCCAGAAGTTGTTATTATTATTGATAATATTAATATCATCGCCTTCGTCCTCTATCCCGCCTCTCTGCTTCCAGAAACACAAATTATCCTGGCTTTCCTAAACGCCAGGTTGCCTGGGGAAGCCAAAGCAAAGCTGCAGCTGATTCCTGGTGGGCCTCAGGGGTGGCTGAGCGTCCTCTCCAAGGTCATCGCAGGGGGAAGTCAATCTTGTTGTTAACACAGAGAAACCACCTGTACACTGGATTTCCCTCTGCAGGAATGCCTGGAATTGTGTTCTCAATCCATGATTGGAATCAATTTACCTTTGAAAATCCATCAAGTTACAGATTTACTGAGTTAAAGGGCTGGACAGTCCTTTCCAGGAAGAAATCTTCCCAACCTGATCCTCCCGTGGCACAACTTGAGGCCGTTTCCTCTTTTCCTGTTGCGTTTTACCTGGGAGAAGGGACCATTAATTCCCCATTGAAGCATTGTCTCCATCCATCCCTCTCCCACCCCATGACTCCCTAAAAACACTTGGGAGAGGTGAAGAAACAGAAAGAGGATGGAGAGAAACCAAAATTATCAAACCCAAACCTGCAGATGTTCAGTGAGGGGCCCTTTTTTGGCTTTGTTTCCTGCTCTCAGGATCACCTGATCCTTGTGCCTCAGTGTCCACATGTGGTCCCCAGGTGGTGACATCAAAATGAGGCCTTTTCCCTGGAAAACCAGCTGGATCTGGGTCAAAATCCGTCCCAGGGCAGTTGGGAGACATCTAAGAAGCAGCAAACACGGTTAGGGAACTCTTGTGGCACCTCCTCAAGTTCAGGCTGAGCTCCAGCCCATGGCCCTGCTCTTCCAGGTGTCCCACACCTCTGGCGCTGCTCACCCTTCCCGGAATTCCCATCGGGAACGCTGTTCCAACATTGGAGACCCATCAGAGACGATCTGTAAATGCGATTTTCCTCCTTCCCAGTGCATCTCCCCGTGGATCCCTGTGCCCAGCCGTGGATGGTTGGGCAGGCACTGCCCGGGGGGCCGGCAGGGATCCCTGGGGCTGTGGCCAGCCCGGCGCTCCAGGGAGGACATTCCAGAGGCTTGGCCAAACCACTCTGTTTCTTCCTTGTCGGGCTCAGGGCACTTTTTTTTTCTTCTTTTTTTTTTTCCCCAGTGCCCAAATCCCAACAGCGTTGGAGAAGGGCGCATGGAGCGGTTTATTTGTTTTTGAATCAGTGTTAACTGCCTGACTCACAAAGGAAGGATCCTCCAAAGTTTGGGCTGGAAATCCAAGCTGCCTCTCGCTGTGCTCTGCGGAAGAGGGACGGGAAGAGGGCAGGAAACACAAAAGCAGGAGCTCGGAGCAGATTTAGAGCCTTAACTCTGATTTTTCCTGCCTTGGTGGGTTTAAACTGGTCTTAGCGTTGCTTTAAACCCGGCCTTTTGTGGTTCAATCCCATTAAAACCACACGGATCCCTGTCCCCTTCGGCTGCTCAGGCTCCAGAGCCATCACTCTCCGTCCAGGAGGGATGCAGTGGCACGGGGAGGACTTTAAAGTGCCTGGATGCTCCCCAGAGCCTCCAGACAAAAAACAAACCCGGAGTGCAAACATGTCCTGTTAGCACTTCTGGGCGGCGGGGAGCGCTGCCGGGGTTTTCCGGGCGCTGGGAATTGTGGAGCCTGTCGACACCCGGCCCTCTGGAACAATAAAAGCAAACAAACAATCAAATCCTCGGTCGCTGGGAGCCTTTCAGACAAAGGGAACGAAGGGAGGGAATGAGGAGCCGGGGAGCGGAGTTTGGGACCTCGTGGTGGGGTGTGGAATTCCTCGGGATGCCGTGTGGGCAGGGCGCGGGGCGGGTGTGGATGTCGGGAGCAGGAGGTGGTGAGGTGGGAGAGACCATTCCCACATTAATCACGGAGTCAGGGAATGGTTTGGATTCGAAGGAACCCCAACGGTTTGGATTCCACCCCCCTGCCACGGGCAGGGACACTTTCCACTATCCCAGGATGCTCCAGCCTGGCCTTGGACACTTGCAGGGATGGGGAGTGACTCCAGCCTGGTCTGGTGGAATTTTTTGGCAAAACAAGGAGCCACTCCTGGGGACTCCACGGAGAACCTCATCCCGAGGGACCTTGCACTGGGCCAGGAACGTGTTTTCCATTGGGTTTTATTCCTCCAAGGCTCAGCTGGAGCCTCTGGCTCCTCCTGAGCACCCTCTGGCTGCCCCTGCTCCATCCTCCCCGGAGCAGGACTGGCCGGAGCGGGGCCGCGCTGTGGGAGCCGGGATCTCCTTCCCGAGATTCCTTCCCTGTAACTGCAGTCGCTCACCCAGCCAGGAAAACAGACTCCACTGGGAGTTGCAGGGCCCACATTCCCCTTTATCCTGAGGATTAGGGTGGGACTGACGGGAGCAGAGAGGGCCAGAGGTGGGTGCCCTTCACCTCCGCATCCCCAGCTGGGAAACCCAACCCGCCCGGGTGATCCGGGAGCTGCCGCTCCGGGGGGATGAGGATGGGGGATGTCCATAAAGGAGCTTTTATGGAGCTGCCTTTCATTCACCCAACCTTCACCTGGTGCCGTGTGAGGTTCCCCCCGGGAGCTCCTGTTGCGGCCGTGACGGGGCAGCGCTGCCGGGTTTCCCTGGAATGGGATCCCCCAGCCGGATCGCGGTGGGTGGCCGGGGAAGTTGTGCGGAGCTCTGGCTCCTTTGAAGCCCTGGGGAAACTTTATCCCAGAGCATCCCTGTCATTCTTCTCCTTGTGACCTCTCCAGGGCAGCTGGATCGTTTCAGGGCAGGGAAACTTTAGCTCCTGGAAAACCTTGGGGTGTTCCGCCAGCCAAGGAGCCAGCTTCCTGGGATAACACCATGGGATGAGGGACAGAGCGGGAGTTTTCTCACTAAGGTCAGGATGAATAACACACGAGAAGCGTGGTCTCTCAGTTCTCAATTTGTTTATTATTTCTTATCTACTTCTAGACTCATAAGGTGTAAGTCTTAACTAATAAGCTAGGAAAATGTCCACTCTCTAACTCTTACCAAGGTCTTTTAAGTGCTAATTGTCCAATAATGAGATGACATCTATATTATTTATACTTTTAACCCAATGACCCATCACCCTTGGTCCACACTGTGGACTTTTCCACCCAATCACAGAAAACCACCAAATCCGTGAAGAAGAAGGAAGAAGGAGGTGCAAAAAGACAACTGACCCACACCCAAACGTCTCCACTTGGCTCCCATATATTACTGTATACTAAAATCCCAAATCTCAGTGTTTCACCCTGTGAGACCACACAACACCAGTCAAACCACACACCCCAAACCTCTGTGCCATCCCCCAGCCTCGGGAGCCTTCTCCAAGGCCTCAAGTCAAATTTGGTGCTTGCTTGAAGGTCAGCACCCCCAGCTCAGAAAACCCCAAATTTTCAGCCTCCAGGGTTCCCGGAGGACAGGACCGCTGGGGCTCTTCCCCATCAAGGTGACTGATGGCGAGGCCTGGGGCCCCCGCACCCCTCGGGAATGAGGAATCCCCTCCCAGACAGGCGATCCCGGAGCAATCCGTTCTCAGCGTCTCCCATTGATTTTTTTCCCGTTGGATTCACGGAGCACAAATAGTGAGCGGCATTTACGGAGCGCTGGACACGTGGATTAGGAGGGAAAGGGATGAGAGAAGGTCAGTGAGGAAGGGCAGGGGACTGACGGGGACGAGGCAGAGGAGAGGGAGCTCGGCCTCTTCGTGCCTCAAGGGGTGGAGAGGAACTGTGGGAACGATGATGTGGAGCTGTGGGGGAATCCACCGGAGAGCAGATGGCTTGGAATAGGTTAGGAGTTGGGATTAAGACGATTTTAGTGCCGTATTCCGGCCCAGAATTCCCGGGTCACTCGAGGTGAAGGTGCTGCGCGTCCCACCCGGCAGCACCGGCCCTTCCCAGATGTCATTCCATCGATGGGTTGACAGCAAGGTGGCACTGTATCGCCAGGAACATCGCGCCGGGATCGATTCCAACCTTCCTGTTGGAGTCACGGAATCACAGGGTGGTTTTTCAATTTATTAGCTCCCCGCCACCCCGGGATAAAAACGGCCATTTCCATTCCTGGAGGTTCTGCCGATTCCAGGGCGCGTGGGCTCGGTTTAGCCGCCGTTAAACGCGTAAATGGGTTATTTTTAGGCTGGGTCTGCTGGGAGAGTCTCGAGGTTGATCTGGTGAAAGCGGGAAGTTCCGTGCTCCAAGTCCATTTCAGCGTTTAAGAGCGGATTTCCTGCGGAATTCTGGAGAAAGGATCCCCAAGCATTGAAACAAAACCTCCAAGGGCGGTTTTGGTGGAGTCCCCAGCCCCGGAGGGATTTCAAAGCCCTTGGGGACACGGTCAGTGGCGGCCTTGGCAGTGCTGGGGGGAAGAGCTGAGCTCGGTCTTGGAGGGCTTTTCCAACCCAGAGGATGCCGTGCTTGCCCAGGTGTGTCAGCGTCGCTGTCGGAGAAGCCCGGAGGTGTCCCAGCTGTCCACGAAGGATGAGTGGATGGGACACGGGCTTCCAAGGGATTTGTGTCCCGCTGGAGCAGCAGCTGGCGGGCGCTTTGCGGTGCCTGGGACGGCCGTGAGTGACGGGTGGGTAATCGGATGTGTGTCCACATCTGTCCCGCCGACGGAGCGGCGCCGTGAGGTCACAGCGCTGCTCCCGGGGGAAGGACAGGAGCTGAGGTGGGGTTTGTTCCGGCCCAGCTGCGCTGAACCAGCTTCACTTCCCAGCTTTTAGTGTGCTCCCGCCGTTTGGGGGAGTTGGGAGTTGGGAATGCGGCCTCCAAAGGGCCGTTCCCGTGGGGGTGGAGGGGACACGGGCAGGTGGGGGGGTTGGGATCTGCTCCCCGTGGGACAGGACAAGAGTGAACAGCCTCAGGCTGTGCCAGGAAGCCTGAATGTCCCGTTCAGGTTGGATATTAGGGAGAATTTCCTAATGGAAAGGGTTTTCCAGCCCTGGCACAGGAGTGGAGTCCCCACCCCTGGAGGCATTTCAAAGCTCTGTGGATGTGACACTTGGGGACATGGGGCAGTGGTGGCCTGGGCAGTGCTGAGTGTCAGTGATCTGAGAGGACTTCTCCAGCCTCAGTAATTCCGTGATCCTGTGGTTCTCCACACCCAAAATGAGCCAACCAGGAATATCCTGGACTGAGCTTCTGTCCTTCGGACTGACTTTGTATCCTGCCCTTTGATGAACCCAGCCCTTCGTCCTGGAAATGGAACAAATTCTCCAAAGCATCACAGATTTAACAAGATTAGAAATCCTGAGTGCAATCTGGGCTAAATATCGGCACAAGTACCCTCATTATTCCCGGTTTTTCTACATATCCATGGTGGGATCAGCCGAGTGCCAAGAGGGCTCCGTGTGCTGGGTGCCAGGGAGGAAGAGAGCAATTAGCCTAATGGGCTTCAATTGCAGGATTGTGGAATAATTTAGATCAGAAGAGCCCTCTGGGATCACGGGGCCCAGCCTTTAATTGATGAGGGTGGAGGTGGTCTGACCACCAGGGCGGGGAGGGGGCGTTGGCTGCTCCGGGGTTTGCTGAGGGATTGGGATGAAGGTCCGGAATTTGCACCTGGACCTCGGAGCAGGTGTGAGACTGACCAGAGGGAGGACCTTGGACGTTCCTTGGGACCAGGAGGACTCCCTGGACTCCAGGACTGTCCAGGCAATGCAGAAGGGAGAGAGGATCAGGAAGGGGATGCAGCCCCAGGAGCGGCTGAGGGCAGGGATGGATAGGATTTGGGGCAGGAATTGCTGTGTGGGAGGGCGGGCAGGGGCTGGGCTGGAATTCCCAGCTTTGCTGTGGCTGCCCCTGGATCCCTGGCAGTGCCCAAGGCCAGGTTGGACATTGGGGCTTGGATCCACCTGGGATAGTGGGAGCTGTCCCTGCCCATGGAATGGGGTGGGAATGAGGTGATTTTAAGGTCCCTTCCAGCCCAAACCATTCCATTATGCCATAATTCAACAATTCCCTCATTAATCCCATCCCAGAGAGAAGAAACTCCCGGCTTTTCCCTTCTCCAGAGCAGTTGTGACTCCGACTCTTTGCAGAGCACTGGGATGAACTTCCCATTGCTTTGAGAATTTTCTTGCTTTGAAGCCAAACGAGTCCCAGAAATGCTGCAGTTTGGAGTCCCTGGGAAAAGCAGCACATGACATGGATTTGCTGCAGGAATGATAGGGAGATCCTGATGTTTATTCCCTGATTCCCATCCCTGGGACGCCCGAGGGAGGAAGGTTTTGAGGAGACATTGGAGTTGTTTGGGCTGAAGTTTGAAAAGGCTGCTGCGAGGATTCAGCTCCAGCGCTGAGAGCTGTGCACCAGCTCTGACTTACAAAAAAACAAATAAATACTGGAATAGTTGGTGTTAACTGGCCCATAAAAAAATAAATAAGGACTGGAATAGTTGGTGTTAAATGCCCCAACTTCCTCAACCCAGCTCGTGTTTTCTGGGTAATCCACGGGGATGGCAGCGGTTGGGTCCTGTGAGTCACCCCGAGCCTTCCTCTTGCCTGAGCAAACCCTGAGTTCCCTAAATGGGATAATTCAGATCCCTGGCTCCGTTCATGTCTTTTCTGATTAATTGGTCAAAATTTGGGCTTGGTTTGGCCAGACAGAGCTTTTGTTTGTGGTGCTTAATCGGGAGTTTTGTGTGTTTTGGGGTGAGAGCTCTTGCGAGCAGCACTTTAATTCCTGTGATTTTCGGTTGGGGTTTTTATTTGGGATCTTCCCACGAACCCAGGCCAGGCTGGATGAGCTTGGAGCAGCCTGGTCGAGTGGAAGGGTCCCTGCCCGTGGTCTTTTCCAGCTCAAACCCTTCTGTGATCCCATAAAGTGCTGGGTGCTGGGCTGGGGTGGGGCTGGGAGTTCCTGGCGTTGGAAATTCCGGTTGCCGCAGATACGTGAATTTTATTTAAAGCCTTGTGTGCGTTTCCAGCGCAGGCTGGAGCCTGATGTGCTGAACACCATGAAACAAAGTCTGGCTTTTGTCTCGCGTGGTGTCAGACAGACAGACAGACAGGGCAGGAGCTGTAGGTGTGACCGGGGCTGTTGGCATCTCCCCATCCTCCTGTTCGCAGCCTCGGTGGAAGAGCAGACACTCCCCCGATCTAATCTCGTTAAATGTTCCAGGCTGTAATCCCTTAATTTGGCTGCTGACATGAGGGCTGCTGATGGGGAAACGAGGCGGGGATGGGCACTGACAGCCACGGGAGATTGGGATCTTTTGTTGCGCGGATCAAGAGAACCCGAGAGCTCCGAGCCCTGCCGGCTTGTGCCCGTGACCAGAAATAGTCCCTGCAAATGAGTCACGGCTCCAAACCACGCAGGGAACCGAAGTCTTGCTGCAAATGCCTGGGTTTGTTCTCATCTTGAGCTGTTCCCGGCCTCTGGGGGATCCAAGGGCTCAGGAATCCACGGCTGGGCTGGGCTGAGTTGGGGTGTCCAGTCTGGAGGAAGGGGCACTTTCCTTTCAGTGCCCAAAGGGATTGAAGGGAAAGAGGGAGAGAGACTTTCCACACGGGCAGGACACGAGGGAAGTGTTTAAAGGAAAAGAGGAGAGGTTTAGGTGGGATGTTGGGCAGGAATTGCTGGCTGGGAGGGCGGTGAGGGGTTGGGATGGAATTCCCAGCTTGGCTGTGGCTGCCCCTGGATCCCTGGCAGTGCCCAAGGCCAGGTTGGACATTGGGGCTTGGAGCAGCCTGGGACAGTGGGAGGTGTCCCTGCTCATGGCAGGGGTGGCACTGGTTCATCTTTAAAGTCCCTTCCAACCCAAACCATTCCATGATCTCGAATACCTTTTCCAGCCTAAATGATTCCATGATCCTCCGTGCTGCAAAGAAACCAAAAAATGTCTTTTCTCCCTTTAATTTGTGGCGACTTGGAAGCAAAGTGGACAAAGTCTGTTCCTGCTCTGCTCCTCTTAATGCTTAAAACCTGGAGGGGGGAGGGAATCCTGCCTGGAATGCAGCCCCAGTGCGGGATTGCTTTTCCAAAGTGTTTGAAAACAATCACTTCTGCAGGAGCGGGGTCTCGTTTGAACAGCCAGTTCTGTCCTGGAGACGAACATTCCGGGATGCCAGAGGAAAATAGCGAGGCTGGAATTCGCCTCGTGTTTGAGGTTAGCTCGAGAGGAGTTTTCAGCCGGGGTGGTTTTATATAGCAGCTCTCGGTGGAAACAGTTTGTCTGTCATATTTTTAGGTTCAGGGATTTCTCGGAGGTCGCCCCGAGTTCACGCTCCTTCCCCTCCTGCCCCGATGGAGGTGGGAATTCGTGTTTGGAGTGACTGGGGTCCAAAGCTGCTGTCAGGCCTCGGCTTCTTCACCAATTTGGGGGAAATTCTGCCTTCTGCTTGATCCCTGTGGAGCTCAGAATCCCAAATTGGTTTGGGATGGACAGGACCTTAAATTCCATCCCTCCCCCTGCCACGGGCAGGGACACCTCCCGCTATCCCAGGTTGCTCCAAGCCCAATGTCCAGCCTGGCCTCGGACACTTCCAGGGGTGAGGAGTTCACAGCCTCTCTGCCAGGACCTCGGCACCCTCACAGGGAGGAATTCCTTCCCAAAATCCCATCTAACCCTGCCCTCCGTCTGTTTAAAGCCATAATTTAGGCCATTTAATTATCCCTCTGCCTTTCAGCCACTCGAAACCCCTTCCAAAGGGCCCTTAATAGAAAGCAGAGAAGCCTGCAGCACAAATTTCTCTCCAGTAGCACATTTTTCCTATAGGTTATCCTTTAATTTTCGTGGACAGGAATGTTCTGCTGCTGTAAGGAGAGAGCAGAGCCCGTGTGGGGCTGCGTGCATAAAAACGTATGGAGTTACCGACTTTTCCAAGAGGAAAAGGTGATGTCATGGGCTGTGGAAAGAATATTTTTTATATTCCTGCTCTCATCTGATCACGCTTAGGATATAAATAGTGGGGAAAGGCACAAGGCAGTGAAATGAAACCCGGTCTGGGAAGGCTCCCCGGAGCTCCGCGCTGGGGTCGGGCAGGGCTGGATCCATCCAGGGGTGTTTTCCAGCACATTAACGGCAGCGTGTGGAGCCATCTGTCAGGGCTTGGAGGTGGCCAAGCCAGTCAGCAGCTCGTTAGGCAGGGCCAGGAGTAAAAAATAGCCCAGAAAAATCGGGATATAATGGGACAAGGGGAGACTGGAGGAAGCAGAGTCCGTGCAGGGCTGTAATTTACTCCCTCGTTTGCTGCTGCTCCCCGTCAGCAGCTCAGTCCCCACTTCCCGCTGGGAATGCTGGGAATGTTCCCCTGGAGAAGGGAAGGCTCCAGGGAGAGCTGGGAATGTTCCCCTGGAGAAGGGAAGGCTCCAGGGAGAGCTCCGAGCCCCTGGCAGGGCCTGAAGGGGCTCCAGGAGAGCTGCAGAGGGACTGGGGACAAGGCCTGCAGGGACAGGACACAGGGAATGGCTTCCCACTGGCAAAGGGCAGATTGGGCTGGGATGTTGGGCAGGAATTGCTGTGTGGGAGGGTGGGCAGGGGCTGGGCTGGAATTCCCAGCTTTGCTGTGGCTGCCCCTGGATCCCTGGCAGTGCCCAAGGCCAGGTTGGACATTGGGGCTTGGATCCACCTGGGACAGTGGGAGCTGTCCCTCATTGTGGGATCAGGATGATCTCAAAGGTCCCTTCCCACCCCAACCATTCCATGATTCCATGATTAATGGACTTTTTCTGGTTAGCTCAAGCCCCAGCCCTGTATGTTCCGAAGCTGAATTGTCTCCTTGCCTGGAGAAGTGAAATGGGAAAGAAATGAGAGGTGAGAATGTGAACTGGGAATGGTTTGGTTGAATTCCCTCGTTTCTCCTGTGGGGTTTGCTGCATTCCAGCCCCCAGGGCTTTGCTCCAGGGGAATCCTCACCCTCTGCCCTCGTTTGACTCCAGGTATTGCCTGACACGAGTTGGATTTGCTTCATTTTTCTCCGGGCATCCCAGATCCCAACCCAGTCTGGGGTTTGGGAACAGGACAGGTCATTCAGGGAATCTTCCCGTGCGTTTTGAAGCTGTGGAGCCAACCCAGCCATTGCCGGGTTTTGAGGAATGATGTCAATTATTGCTCACTCCGAAGTTGCAGCTCTCCTCCCCAAGTGAGACGTGGGCAGGAAAGGGAAGGAAATTCCCACAGGAGTTTCGTTGCTTGGCACTTCAGGTGGGGAGCAGAGGGATTTCTCCTGGGATTTCTCCTGTGGGGTTCCCTCCCGTCCCACCTGGAGCTCAGGGTGACGGGATCAGGGTGGGGCCTTGGGGCAGGGATTGAGCCTGGAATTGCAGCTTTGGGATTGCTGATGCCTCGTTAAAGGTCGGCCTGAAGGACGGGAGCCAAGCGTTGGCAGAACTTGCCACGAGTGGAAACCATTTGGATCCGGGGCTGGGAAGCTCCTTGGAATTCCCTGTGGGATCTGTTTGCTGAGTTTAAATCATTTGGGGCGGTTTTCCCTTAAATCAACGTTTTAATTCCGCTTTAATCAGAATCTGAGACCCCCTCCAGCCTGGGAAGGGGCAGGAGGGACCCCAGCAGGGCAGTTCCTGGCAGGACCGGGGTTCCCTTGGGGCTGCTTCCTGTGGAACGCCTGGAATGCTGGTTCCTTCAGGAATTCCCTCAGGAATCTATCCAGGAAGGCTTTCCCAGCTCCAGCGTCCTGGGGAAGGACAGGTGTGGTGCCAGTGAGCACCAACAACGGTGGACTTTGATCTTGACTTAAAGATGGGGACCTGGGATGGAAAATCCAGGTGGGAATTTGCCAAATGGAGCCAATGACAGCTTTTTTTTGAACTTTGGGGCAGGACCTGGCCCTTGATATTAATTACATTTTTGGTGGTTTACATTTAGCTGCATTTGACTTCTACTCTAGTTGGGAATGCCAGGATATTGTCCCAATTCCAGGCAGATTCCAATACCTTTGAGCAAGGAGACTCACCTCTTTCTGTTCATATTTGCCCTTGTTTTGTCCTTTTTATCATTTTCTTCCCCCAGATCTCTCCTTTCCCCACTCATCCCTGCCTCATTCCAGCCCATTTGCAATCCCTGGAGTTCCTTGAGAAGCGGGAAGGAAACGGATCCAGGATTCAATGAGATTCTTAGGGTGGGATATCTGAAATAACTCTGATTTCTTCGGGAAAATCAATATTCCGTAAGATGACCATGAAGAGCATTGGCCACAAAAGCCCCTTGGACCCTCTCTCCTGAGCAGAACTCAAGACCAAGACAGGCCAAGTTCCTCAGGACCTTTTCCAGACACTCCCAAACCTCTTTGGACTCCTTTCCCACCTCTTTTCCCACTGGGACGTGGTTGTTTTTTCCTGTATTTTCTCTGATCACTTTGAGAAGGTTCTGGGCCTTTTGTTTTTGCTCCGGAGTTGCCTTTAGGTTGGAAGGTCCCAAAAATCAACCTCAGAGACTTCGGCTTTTGTTTTGGGACCATCGTGGTCCTGAAAATACAATTTTTTTTTTAATGATTAGATTTTATTTTATTTTCTTTTTTAAATGAGAAGGGATTCCACCTGCCCAGATTTGTCACAGAATCATGGAATGGGTTGGGTTGGAAGGGACCTTCAAGCTCATCTCGTTCCAAGCCCCTGCCAAGGGCAGGGTCACCTCCTGCCATCCCAGGTCACTCCAGGGATGGGATCCATCTGCTCCTCAGGGTCATTTTGAAGATTTGTGCTGGCTTTGGGTTGAAAAAGCTTGGGAAAACATTCCAGCCCTGCTGGTTGGCCAGGCTTTTCCTTCTTGTCCCGAGGAAGTGTCTCAGGATGAGCTTCCACCTGGTTTGCAGGTCCAGAATCCTGAAAAATTCATTGCCAGTGTTCCTGATGATTAATTCTGGGAAGCAGAGGCTGCTCCTCTCCCGATATCCCGTTACTCCCATCCCTCAGACGTTCCCAAATCTCCGACCCCGGCCGTGGCAGCGCTGCCAGGCTGGAATGTGAACCATGGAGCAGGAAAGTCCTGTGTTCCAGTCCCCGGAGCAAAGCCCGGCCCGAGGGCTCTGCCAAAGCCACTAATGGGATCCAGGCTCCCGGGATCGGGATGGAGCTGGCGGGAATGATGCTCCATGCTTGGCCGCAGTCCCCGTGCCTCAGTTTCCTCCTCTCCTCCACGAAAACTGTGGATATTTGTGGATATTGAAGGAAAGCCAAGCAGTAATTGGGGAGGGAAAAGAAAAAAGAGGTTTTTTTTTCCTTTTAATGAGTGAAACTTCTCCCTGTGAACTCCTGTGGGACTGGAAACTCCCCTTCTAAGACATCCTTGAAAATTTGGGATGGAAAAGGGTCGTTTTGGCTGCTGATGGCCAACAACCCCTGAAATGTGGTGGGTGGTTTGCACGGAGCAGCAGAGCTGGGATTATTGCTCCTGTCAGCCTGGGATAAATGGAAAACACACGGATGGATGGAGGCTGGAGCTGGAGCTGACAACGAGCTGAGTGATCGGCCCCAAAACCGGCACAGAGCTCGTTAGGGCCGTCGATTTTATTCGGGATTTTATTCCCAGATTTTCCACTGTCTTTTCGGGAAGCTGCTTGCGGCTGCCACGGCAGCTGAGGAGCCCTTCAGAAACTTGGCCAAACACTCCTCTAAAACCAGCTCTGACTCCTCAAAATTCCTGGGATCTCCGTGCCCGGATGTCACAGACGGGAGCAGCTCTAATAACCTACAAATGAGATTTGGGTTTTTAAGTAGATTACGCTGAAGGGATTTTTTTCTCCCCCCTTTTTTTTTTTTGGGTAAATGATAGGGTTGCAATGGGATCTTTTGATGAAATCAGCTTTTTGGGGGGTGAGGAAGGATTGCATGCAGCAGCCTGGCTCCGGCACGGGAGCTTAAATCTGTCTTCCATCAAAAAGGCTGGAAATGGCTCTGTGTGTGATGGCATTTGGATTTCATGGACATGAGTCCATCCCATGGGAGTGCGGCTGCCTCTGGAGAGGCTTCTGGGGAACTCCGAGCCCCAAATGACCCTTGGGATGGAATTCCTGGCTGGAAGGGAGGGCAGGCCCTGGCACAGGGTGCCCAGAGAAGCTGTGGCTGCCCCTGGATCCCTGGAATTGTCCCAAATTCCAGCAATGCTGCAGGTGCAGCCCTGGCGAAGGGTAGGAACGGGGTTCAAGAGCTTCCAGTCTGATATTCCAGAGTTCTGGAGCCCCTCTGCTCTGGAGCCAGGCTGGGAGAGCTGGGAAGGTTCCCCTGCAGAAGGGAAGGCTCCAGGGAGAGCTCCGAGCCCCTGGCAGGGCCTGAAGGGGCTCTAGGAGAGCTGCAGAGGGACTGGGGACAAGGCCTGCAGGGACAGGACACAGGGAATGGCTTCCCACTGGCAAAGGGCAGATTGGGCTGGGATGTTGGGCAGGAATTGCTGTCTGGGAGGGTGGGCAGGGGCTGGGCTGGAATTCCCAGCTTTGCTGTGGCTGCCCCTGGATCCCTGGCAGTGCCCAAGGCCAGGTTGGACATTGGGGCTTGGAGCAGCCTGGGACAGTGGGAGATGTCCCTGCCCACATCAGGGAGGAGCTGAATAATCTTTAGGAAGTCACCTCCCTTCCCACCCAAACCATTCCATGATTCTCTGATTCTGTAACCCCTGGGAGTTGAGCTTTGGATCTGGTCCGGGCAGCTGGAGATGCCACCAGCAGGATCAGGGAAAAGCCGGATCTGGGAGGTCTCTGAGGCTCCCAGAGCCCTCCCACCACCACCCCATTGTGGGCTCACTTCACACGAGGTGTCACACCGCTACCGCCACCCTCCTGGCTTGGGAAGAATCCCAGCAACCCCGGGAGTGTGGTTTTTTTCCCAGGAAAGGGCAACACCACTGGGCTGCCTTCCAGCGGGAATGCCACCTTGAAAACACGGGAGAAATGCCGGGTGGGTTGGACGATTTGTTTTGGAGATAACATCTCCCACCCTGCATCCTCCAGCTCTGCTCGGCTTTCCTGGCCTGTGGCTGGGGCAATGAGGAGCTCTCCTGTGCTTCCCAAATTTCCCTGTAATGCCACATTCATCCTGCCAGGCTGGAGCCTTTATCAACATATTTGGGTCACTTTGGCCGTTTTTATAGTGACGTCATCAAATTTGTCAATATTAAACGATGTTTTCCCGTCACCTTCCAAGGTGTGAACTGCATCTTGAGAGAGATGACCTCAGGAGCAGTTTCCTCTTGCCAAAATTGGTCCTCAAGCCTGAATTTGCTTTTATGATGTCTTAAATGAGGCTGGGACTAAGTTAAACCCCAGCTCATTGAGCTGATCTTTAAAGCTGTGAGTTTTGCCTTAAAGGTGAATGAATTCAAGTGGTTTTGTGTCACTCTCATGCTGTTGGTGACCTCAGTGGCCTTGTTTTCCTCTGGCTTCGATGCCCTGAGTCAGGGAAGTGTTTTCCAAGGCACGGATCCTTAGCCTGGAGGAGAGGAGGCTTCAGGGAGATCTTCAGCACCTTCCATGGTGTGAAGGGAAATCACAAGAAGGCTGGAGAGGAACCTTTCCAAGGAAAAGGAGGAATGGCTTTAAGGTGAAGGGGTGGAGATTTAGATTGAGGGAATTCCTGGCTGGGAGGGGCTGGGCTGGAATTCCCAGATGTGCTGTGGCTGCCCCTGGATCCCTGGCAGTGCCCAAGGCCAGGTTGGACATTGGGGCTTGGATCCACCTGGGATATTGGGAGGTGTCCCTGCCCATGGGATGGGGTGGGTCAAGATGATCTTCCCAGTCCCATCGAACCCAACCCATTCCACGATTCCCTGATAATGTCGGCAGTTGGAGCTGCTTCCTGTGAATTTTTCCCGTGTAATTGCTGGAAGAAGGGTTAAGAAAGGAGTGCTGGGACAGAGAACGTGAATTTTCAGAGGAACCTCTTGGCCTGGGACTTTTGGGACTCTCAGAGGCTCTCAGCCCACACCTCAGAGCTTGACCACGTCTCCGCGGGGGTCGAGCACGTTCACCTTCCCCAGAACCATCGGGCCGCGCCGTGGAGCGGCGTTCCCAGGGGATCCGAGCCCTGTGCCATCAGTTCTGCTTCAGCGAGGACGGTTTTCCTCGACACCTCATCAAGCGATATTTCCTCGCTGCCGCTCCGACTCCCAACTGTCATCCCAGAGTTGTGGGATTTCTCCCGAGCGCGGTGCCGCTGGAGCCGAGGCGACTGTGGTTTGGTTGCAGCTTTAGGCTAAACTAAGCCAGATGTTACGGCCCCTTTATTTTTTTTTTTTTTTTGAAGTCGTTCCTTCTTCTCCCTGTCGCTCCGTGCGCATTCCTTTCATTGCTGGAGCTTTTCGGGGAATCTCTTGCTCCTGCAGGGAATCCTGGCCGGTGTTAATCCGTTACTTCTGGGCATTGCAGGAGAATGGAAATCCAGCTGTAATTTACAGCAAACGACACGCTGGGCCTGGGGTGAGGAGTTGGGAGAGCCGCGACCACCCCAGGTCACGCGGCGGAGCAGAAGAGATGATGGCGAAACCTCCCTCGACCTCGCTTCCAAGAGTTCTCCCAGCGGTACTTGGAAGAGGGAAGGAAGGGGATTTCCACAGATAGTTCTGGGAGGTGGGAAGCTCAAGGGTTGGATGGTATTGGGCAACTTTTGTCCGTGATTTTTGTGGAGCTGCTGGAGGGCGTGTCCTACCTCGTGGGATTTGAGGCTTTATTCGAGTTCATCCGTTGATTTCTGGTTCAGATTAAAGAAAGTAAGCCCCAAAAAAACTCCACAGCCACATAAATTGATAGGAAAATACCACAATGAGGCCAGTTTTGCCAACCAGTACATTCGAATTTCCTGATAACTCTAAAATTGGGAAGAAACGAGTTTTTTCACCTGTGAGCAGAGAACTGCAAGTTTCAACCCTGCTCCAAACCTGCCAGAACTGCTCAAGAAAATTCCTTAAGAAGTTCCTGGTTTTCTTTCAGAGTAAATCCAAAGCATGGAGTGGTTCTTACTTTTTGGTATGATATTTTTTTATTGTTTTGTTTGTTTTTTTGTTTTTTTTTATTTCAACATATTTTCAGTTTCTGAGCTTTATTCTGAGTATTGTAGCCTGAGCCACAAGGCCTCTGAATTTTGTTAGCAATGAGTTAAAAATCTCTGCCTTTCCAGACGCCCTCGTTTTGTCTCAGGGCTGCAATTCTCGGGAGTTGGTGTTAATTGCTGAATAATCTCCGTGACATTGATGATGAGTGACAACGCAATTACGGCGCTGGAGCTGCTCTGCTGAGGAATTTGGCTGCAGAAGTTGCCTGTGGTTCCCACAGGTGAAACCCTTACCTCATTTCACCAGAATTTGGTTTTCTGATGAAGGTTAAGCCAAGAAGGAGAAGTTGAGCAATCAGTTCTGGTTTGAGCAGAACGAGGGGATGAAGCAAAGGTGGAATTTGTGGAAGGTCGGTTGTGTCCTTCCCATGGTCCAGCCCAGCACCAGCATTGAACAGAATCCTAAAAACTTTGGGGTGGAAGAGACCTTAAAACTTACACACTGCCATCCATGGGCAGGGACACCTCCCACTGTCCCAGGTGGATCCAAGCCCCAATGTCCACCCTGGCCTTGGGCACTGCCAGGGATCCAGGGGCAGCCACAGCAAAGCTGGGAATTCCAGCCCAGCCCCTGCCCACCCTCCCACACAGCAATTCCTGCCCAACATCCCAGCCCAATCTGCCCTTTCCCAGTGGGAAGCCATTCCCTGTGTCCTGTCCCTGCAGGCCTTGTCCCNCCTGGCTCCAGAGCAGAGGGGCTCCAGCCCTGCAGCAGCTCCGGGGCCTCCTCTGGCCTCTCTCCAGCAGCTCCACGTCCTTCTGCTCTTGGCCCCAGGGCTGGGACATCCTCAGTTTCAATTAAAATTGCAAATAAGCAGCACCCAGCAATTCCAACCACAGGATCCATACCCCACTGTGCGTCTGTGTGTCTGTGGCAGAGGAGTGACCTTGGTTCCTTGTTTTAAAACCCCCCAGATCCATTTTTACCTGCAAAACCAACCTGTTCCCAATGTTTTAGACCATCTTTCGAGGTGGGTGTGTGACACTTGGTCACAACTGGAGCTGCCTGGTCAGTCACAGGGTGGGTGGGTGATGGATGTTCTCCATCAGACAAGTTCACAGCCAGGATTTACTCCCCTGCAGTAAAATCCTAAGGGCCACTAAGCTGGGTTTAAACGCTGGGGAGATCTATGGGCCTTGTCCTCTGGCGAGATGAGAGTTACTCCCAGTGATAAACTTTGCCTGCTCAGGCGCTGCATTTGTGACGTGTTTAGGAGTGTTTCTCTCCCAGCTTTCACTCAGGAGTGTCTCAGATCATTAAAAACACAAATTAAACTTCCAGGCAGCCCTGCCTGGGCGGGAGGGGAAGCTTTGTGCTGGTTTTACAGCCTGGCAGCTCACACATTGATGGTGTTCTAGAGCAGCAGAGCTCCTCCATCTCAATTCCCATCACCCAGGCTGGCACTCTGCTCCACGCCTGGCAGTTTGGAAGTTTAAACGGGATTTACAAGTGGGGCGTGGGGCAAATGAAGGATTCTTTTCACCTGAAGTGATGGCAGAGGCCTCTCCTGACTCCTAGGCTGCGTTTCAAGCTGGGGTAGCGCTCTCCCGACTCGGATGTTGGATTTCGGGCCTGGCCTGAGGTGTGAGGCCAGGCTTTGTTGGCAGGCTGGAGCTGTAACCTGATTAATCTGAGCAGGTAGAGAGGAACACGATCCATCAGCAGCACCGCCGGCAGCACGGCCAGGCCGGCAGGGAATTTTTCATCAGGGGCCCTCCGAGAGGAGGTGTACGTTACCGAGGGGGAAGAAAGGAGAGAACCTAAGCCAGGCTTTCATCCGCGGGGATATTGCCTAACCCGCGAGGAATCCTTTCATCAATAAATTACGAGAAGAATGGGCAAGTTTCGAAAGACCCCGCCTGTTAACGCGCTCTCACCCGGCGGATTTAAGGAACATTATGTTTTGGCCTGGGCTGCCTGGCCGGAGCGCGGAGGTGAGAACAGGCAGCCCGAGGAAGGTGAGACCCCGCCGCGTGTGGCGTGGCCGGGCGCGGAGCATCCGTCAGCGGAGAGCCGAGGAGGCGGACGCGCCATGACCGCTAAGCCGGGATTGAATAACGGCAGGAAAAACCCAGCAGGCGCCTTTTGTTCCCCCACCTGGCCGCCGGCCACGCCGCGGATCCTCCCTTGGAAGGGTGGCCGTGGCAGAGCTGACATCTGGGCGGCTTTGTGACAGCTCCTGCCTGGCGCCCACGGGGATCCCCAGCCCCGAGCCAGCCCCGGGACTGCCGCGGATTTATCCCTCAGGAGCGACCCGAGCGCGATCCGAGGTGGCAGGGGTTGGAATGCTCATCTCGGCTCGGGTTTAAACGCTCCTCTCGGGTTTAAAAATGCTCCTGGCTTTAATTTCTCGTCATGTCCGTGTGACAGTGAAGGACAAAAGAGGTTTTAGCGCCTTTCCAGGAAGGTGTCGGGGCACGCTGTGGGGGCATTGAGCAAGAGCCGCCGTTCCTGGGGGAATTTTCTCCAGTCCCAGGGCAGCAAAGTGGCTCCAGGGTTGCATCCCCACATCCCTCGTCCCGGGTTCCCTCGCTTGTGTCAACTGGCACAGGAGCAAGAACTTAGTCAGAACAGAAAGCAGAAGAATTCCAGGCCCTGATGGAACTCCCGCGGTGTTTACAGGGTGGAAATTTCCCCAGAAATGCAGATTTCCAAAGGCCTCTTGCTGTTGGTGTGTTTTTGTTGCTGGTTTTTCAGGAATTCTGCACCACGAGTCGCCTGCTGCTGCTGACAATTGGGCAAATGGTTTTAGTGGCAATGAAAGGGGTCGTTTGTGAGGGGTGATGAGCAGGGAGCAAACCAGATCTGGGATTTACAGTCTGTCTGCTCCCACCCTGCCCTAATTTCCTCCTGTTTACTGTGTGCAAGGACTTCTCCAAGTCCAACCTCAAGCACGTTGGCTTTCCCAACGGGCTACACCAGCACGGGGAGCCTCAGCTCTTCAGTTTTGGGTGCCTTGTGTTCATGGAACCATGAAATCATGGAATCATGGCCACGTTTGGGTTGGAAGGAACCTCAAAATCACCTCATTGCATGGGCAGGGCCAGCTGCCCCACACGAGCAAATGGGAATTGAACCCTCTTAGATCCCACTGTCCACCTCTTCACGAACTTCCAGACTTTTTTCCTCCAGCTATGCAATCGGTGCCCAGCAGAGCCTCTCCAGGGACAGTCATTCCATAGCCAGAGTCATTCCATGGTAGCAGCTGGAGAAAATCCCCCCCACAAAGCAAATTCCCTGTGACCCACCGATCTGAAGCCCACAAACCGTGAGTTTTCCTCTGTCCCAGCTTGGCTTCCCACAGGAGAGAGAAAATCTCAGACCTTCCCCTGCAGAATCTGCTCTCGGTTTGGATGTTGGCAAAGAACGGATGGCTGGGAGCCTTCCTAATAAATTCTGTTTTTCCAAAGCAATGAGGCCTTGCTGCAGAGCGAGCTGCTGAATTACAGCCTGGAGGAATCGCTGGTGTCAGCTTGGAGTAGCTCCGGATCATCGTGAAGGACGAGAGACAGGAGGAATTTTAGGTTTTTCAGTGTTTTGACTGGCAGGTTTTGCTTCATTTTGATCCTGACCATTGCAACCCCAGTAATTGATGCTGCAGGAATCCGTGATGAATATCCCAGTGTCCCTTTCTTGCACGAGAAGGAAAATGCTTCTACCATACGTTAAAAGCTTTTAGGGATCTTTCGGCTGGATTCCTTCAGAGTTTCTCTTCCAGAGGCATCCCTAATCTCCCACCAGACTCAAATCAGAAAGTTCAGGTGGTAAAAGCTTCAAAAGGAATAAATCCGCTCTTTGCCCTGCGTCTAAAGCGAGAATATCCAGGAGAATCTATGGAGTGGTGTGTGGGGTGGATCCCTCTGGATCATCCATTGCATGTGGGATTTGTTTGTTGGATCCCTGAATTCATCACTCAAATCTTTGGGTTCTGGGGGTTTTGGTCCTCCAGTTCCTTACAAGCGCAGAAAAACAGGGCTTTTCCTTGGCTGTGGATTCGCTCTGCTGCCATTTCCTTAGGAATGGCATTTCAGCCTCCTTAAACCTCAGCTCACCTCCAGGGATGGTGAGAAACCTCAGTGATGTGTAACAAAGCCCTCCTGAAACCTCGAGCAGACCAAATGAGTTTTATCCCAATCCTTTATACCTTTACGGTATAAATCCATAACTTTATGGTATAAATCCAGGGATTGTTTCCTAATTATATACTGGGGAGGAATTCCTGTCTGGGAAGGTGGGGAGGGGCCGGGATAGATTACCTAGAGAAGCTGGGGTGCCTCTGAATCCCTGAAGTGTCCAAGGCCAGGTTGGACACTGGGGCTTGGATCCCCCTGGGACAGTGGGAGGTGTCCCTGCCCATGGCTCTGGTGGGACTGGATGGGATTTAAAGTCCTTTCCAACCCAAACCATTCCATGATCTGAAATGTCCCGTCCAGCCTCCCTGCAGACCCGCGGGGTTTGTCGGCCACGCGCGGATTTGGGGTCACAGGCGGCTCCACCGGCGCGTCTTTGGTGCTGACCTCGTGGGGCAAGAGCGTGACAGGCTCGGCAAAGCCACGGGCGTGCTGGGGCAGAGGGAAGGAGGAAGCCAGAGATCCCTTATCACACAAATCCTGCCTCGGAGGTGCTTCCAACTGTTTGGATCGGAGCCAAGCTCATCTTGGGAGCTGCGCTGCCAAAATTCCCACAAGGACTTATCTGATCCGCGGGGAAAGGGAGCAGCCTCCAGTGCTTTCCCGCACGGTGGGGTGTCTCCGAGAGGAGGCTGGGCTGGGCTCACACCTGCCTGCGGGAGAGGGAAAGCCAAAAACAGGAGCCAGCATTTTTTTTGGAGCGCAAATCCTCCGCGGATCGGCTGCAGCTCGGGCTGTGCCGACCGCGGAGTCTGGGACCACTAGCCCAGATGTTCTCAGCTTGGATTACGGATTTGTGGCTGGGAATATCAAACATCAGGTCAGGGACACTTTGGTGGCGGCCGCTCCTGGGTTTTCCTTGGGTTTGTGGCAGTGCCGTTATTTCCTTGGTTTGCTGGTGGGGATGAGAATGAGGATGGCTGTGGAATCATGGAATGGTTTGGGTTGGAGAGGGGTTAAAGGCCACCTGTGCCTGCAGTGAGCCAGGACAGCATCAGTTTGCTCAAAGCCTTGTCCAACCTGACGCTGGAAGTCTCCAGGGATGGAGAATGGAAAGGAATTCCGCAAAATAACCCTCCAAGTTGGGAGAGACCCCCAAAAATGCTCCCACCTGCTCCAAAACCCCGCAGCCAACTGCCCGCCAACCAAACCAAAGCTCGGGTCATTTGTTGTATTTCCTTTTATCTCCTGAGATGACCCCAATCAGCCTGACTTTGGGTTACAGCTCAGTGAGCGTGCCAGGGGATGGGCAGGGGGGGCTGGGAGTGACAGTGAGCATCGGGAGACAGGAATTCCTGACCTCACCGAAGGGCACATCCGTGCCCAGGTGGTGAGAGCCAGGTTGCTGAACCAGGAAAGAAAACAGCGCTTTATGAGTCAAACATCGTGTTTGGAGGAGCAAACCTCAGCCTCACATCTCCCCTCGTGCTCAGATGGCAGCTGATGAAAAATCCGGGTATTACTCACCAGATTTTATCAACTTTCCACCCCCGAAGGGCCCCCAGATACCATCACCACCTTCAGTGTTCGCACGTTTTAATTTTGGGGCAGCCCGTGGTCTTGTTGGGAGATGTCAGCGCTCTGCCTTTCGGAGTCTGCCCACAGAAGAAACCCCAATAAATGAAAAAATTGTAAAAAAATCATAAATTCTGGAGAGAAAGAAGTGGCAGGAGGTGCCTAACGAGGGTCGCGCTTGCCCGTGTCCCCTCTGAGTTCTTCAGGGCCTGATCAGATCGGGTTCCTTCCCATCTCAAGCCAATCTGGAGGGCTTTGACAGCTTCAAAACACCCCGTGAACTTTATCAGGCAGAGATTTTCAGATGGAGTCTGGGCTCCACCATGGTCTGGTGCCAGGAACCAGCGCAATTCCTGCTTCCGCTGCTGCCAGCTCCGGGGTTTTCTGATTTAATATGGGAAATGGTGACAGGACCCTTCTGTCTTGGCCATAATGAGGTGGGGAGATAATCCTGGCTGTAGAACTGGAATAACTGGTGAGCTTCACTCTCCAAAAGCTCAGGAGGGTCTGCCAGGTGTCCTCCAGCTCTTGGTGGGGAGAAGGAGTCTGGAGTTGGCTCTCCTGGTTGAGTCCTTCCATGTCCTGGACGAGCAGAGTGGGCTCTTCTGGAAAATGGGTCTGATATAAATCCCTGTGGTCAATCCATGCGTAATTCCTGCTGTAATGGTTGGACTCAGTGATCCAGGGGGTCTTTTCCATCCTAAATGATTCTGTGGTCAGCTGGAGCTCAGATTAATTAACTTAAAGGATTAAAGGATTACTTGGTTAGGGCTTCCTTCCATCCGAGGAGGGACGTGTGAGCCCCAAGCTGCAGGAAAAACTGCAGCTGCTCTCTAGGAAACTGGGAAAACATGAGGAATACTCTCCTGGGAACGCTGGACATGGATTACTGTCCACCAAGAGATGGGCAACGCTTTGGGATAGGCAGGACCAGGACCAGAGCGGGTCCTTGACCCTCAAATTAGTGAATATCAGCTGCTAATTAAGAAAAACGTCCAATTTGTCAACAACACGGTAATCTTTACTCTATATTCCACCATTTTGAGGCGCTTCCAGGGGAGAGACCGTAAGGCTGGAGGACACAAAGTGCTCCAGGGATTTAGGCTCAGCCCGAGACTTGGCTTTTCCTCGCTGCTCCGCCGGCGAGCAAAGAGCAGGATCAGCCGAACGTGTTCCCTGTGTTTTCTTTCCCGAAGCTCCAAACCCATCCAAATCCCCCCTTCAGCAGCTCAGGGTTGGTTTTTTTCCCTAGGACTGTCATGACCGACCGACCGAATTTTTTTTTTTTTTTGAAAATCCAAATCAATTCAATCAATTCCGCCCGGAGCCTCCTCATGCCGGGAGCTCTTCCATTAATATCAGATGGGGAAGGCGGGCCAGGCCCTGAAAGTGGATATAGTTTGCATTTGAAGGAAGGTTTTGTGTATGAAACTGAGAAATGCGTCCCAGTCTGACACCGGTGATTGATTGCAGCTCTGCTAAAGATTAGCCAGACGTTTTAAGCACCGCAGTTATTCATCAGTTCTGAGCTGGATCTGTATTTAAACCGGGCCTAACAACGGGCGGACGCCGGGTTCTGCTCCCGCACGGGTCCCGCGCCGGAGCGGGGAGGGAAAAGGCGATTTTTGGGGTTGATGATGGGATTTTTCCACGGCTTTTTGGTGCCGTGGGAGTCTCCGGCACAGGCAGCCCCGTGCACACATGATGTCAATTAGGGTTGAGCTGGCCTTGGCACCGCGAGGACGGGCTGGGACACGGCCGGGGAGGACGGGGGGACCAGGAGGGGCCGGGGGGAGCAGTTTGTGGCCAGGGTCTCCGTCAAAGAGCTCCCAGTAACACCAGCAACCCCCAGGGCCTCGTGGGGAGTCCAGGCCCAGCGGTGTTTGCAAAGTGTTTTGGGTTCGAGCTGAGTTTGTAGGATAAAAATATTTGGGTTTTTGTTTTCCCTGCTCTTGGTGGACGTGGAAACCCAAGCCAGGAGCTCACTGAGGGATTTCTGGTGATTTCTGTGGATGGGTCAAGGGATAACGGTGCAGCTTTCTGCTCCACCAGTTCAGAAACCAACCAAAGGTGACAACATCTCGGTGCCGTTGTGCCCTTCAGTGACAGATCTTGAACGAGAGAGCCTCGATTTCCACCTGGAAACAGTCAAGGACACCTTGCAAACCCCAAAATTGCCCCTCTTTGCCAGCTTTTATCATGGAATTTTGGAATGGGTTGGATGGGAGGGAACTTGAACTCATCCCATTCCCGCCCCCATCCATGGGCAGGGACACCTCCCACTGTCCCAGGGGGATCCAAGCCCCAATGTCCAACCTGGCCTTGGGCACTGCCAGGGATCCAGGGGCAGCCACAGCAAAGCTGGGAATTCCAGCCCAGCCCCTGCCCACCCTCCCACACAGCAATTCCTGCCCAACATCCCAGCCCAATCTGCCCTTTCCCACTGGGAAGCCATTCCCTGTGTCCTGTCCCTGCAGGCCTTGTCCCCAGTCCCTCTGCAGCTCTCCTGGAGCCCCTTCAGGCCCTGCCAGGGGCTCGGAGCTCTCCCTGGAGCCTTCCCTTCTCCAGGGGAACATTCCCAGCTCTCCCAGCCTGGCTTCGTGGGAATTTTTCATTCCTTGAATTTTTTTGGTTGGTCAGCTCTGCCTCAGGACGCAGCAATGTTCCCCACAGTCCTTTCCATGCTCTGATTTCCCATCAGTGTGAGCAGGCAAACGCTGGCTCACAGATTTGGTTCACTTGAAGGCTTATCCCAGAGGTTTTTTTAGGCAAAAACAATGGATTTGAGTCTCTGGATGACTTCTGAGGGGTCTGGGAAAGGTAACTCAGACAGCCAAGCCTCCTGCCAGCAAACCTCCATCAATTATTGACTCTGCTCCTCTCGCTGCCGGGTTTGGAGAGCTCAGCAGATCAAAGGGAGCCTGGGATCCCTTGGCTTGGGAAGAGGGGCCGTGAACTGCCAGGAATGCTGCTGGAAAACCCAACCTTGTGATGTGTTTTGGGAAGGCCGGGGAACGGCGCAGTCACGGCTCCGGGGTGGAGATTCCTCGGAGCGTTCGTCGCCCGCGGAGATCCGCGGCTCACGGCCAACACTGAACCTCCCAGTGTTCCCTCAAAAATCCAGCTTTTCCCACTTCCCCAGTGGCTTCTGGTGCCTTGGGAATTCCCAGATCCAGTGGAACCTGCCAAGTAGGCGGGGATGAGGAGGATGAGGATGAGGATGAACGTGGACGTGGCAAACTCAGGGCGCGACGCGGCCGTGAAAGGGTTCCTTGGTTCCTTGCCCTCTTCCCACTCGGCCAGTGGAATTCCTTGATGGAATTGGTGGCCCAGTTGAGTACAGGTGTTTGTTTTTTATTCAGAGCTATGGAGATGTGTTGTTTTGATCCCGTTTTGGGGTGATTTATCCCTCCGGAGCGTTGCGGCTCTTGGGGCTCTGGAGGAGTTTGGCTTCACCTGGTCTCACCTCGAGTACTTTGCAATATTAATAACCCTCCCTCTTCCTGAGTGGAATTCTGGTTTTTTTCCCCCAAAAAACCAGATTTTTTGGGAATGAGAAACCCTACAAAAAAAACCAAACAAACCCTGCTCCCAGCACGGGTCTGGAAAGGGGGGAATGAAGCCAAAAATGGATGGAAAAGGGGAATGCGAGGCAAGAGAGCCACTTTAGTATTAATAAGTATTAATGAGCTGCAAAGGTCATTAAGCCACAGGGAGGGGTTGGGAGCACCCAGGAATCTTTTTTGGGAATTATTCCTGCTTCATGGTAATGCCCTTGGCTGTAGAGATTGCCCTGTGCTGTTACAGGTCTCATCCCTGGGGGGAAAAGAAAGGGAGGAAAAAGAAGAAAAAGGGGGGGAAAAAAGAGGAAAAAGGAAAGGGAAATGAGAAAATGGGGAAAAAGGGAAAAAAAGGGAGGGGAACGGAAAGGAAAAGAGGGGGGAAATGAAAAAAGGGTGGAATGAAAAGGGAAAAAAAACGGATAAAAAATGTGGGAATAGCAAAAGGGGAGGGGAAAGGAAAGGAAAGGAAAGAAGAAAAAAAGAAAGAAAAGAAAAGGAAAAGAAAAAAGAAAGGGGGAAGGAAAAAAGGGAGAAGAAGGGAAGGAAAAAAGGGAGATAAAAAATGGAGGAAAGAAGAAAAAGGGAAAGGAAAAAGGGGGAAATGAAAAAAAAAGGGGGGAGAAAAAAGGAGAAAAACAAGACAAAAAAAAAGGGTAAAATAGAAAAAAGGAAAAAGGGAGAAAAAGGACAAATGAAGGAAAGAAAAAAGGAGCAGAAAAAGCAAAGAGGGGAAGGAAAATCAAGATATAAAGGAAAAAAGGAAAAAAGAACATAGAATGCAGGTGATGAAAAAAGACCCCCAAAAAAGGAAAAAAAAAAAAAAAACAGAAAGGAAGGAGGAAAACAGAAGGGGGGGGAAAAGGGGAAAAAAAGGGGATGATCTTGAAGTTCCCTCCCATCCCAAATCATTCCATGATCTTCTAAATCAGGCAGGAGAAGTTTGGGACTTTTCTGCCCAGGGTATCCAAGGCAGTGCACAAACCCCATCCCTGTATTTTTCCCTACAAATCCCTGTATTTTTCCCTACAAATCCCTGTATTTTTCCCTGCAAATCCCTGTATTTTTCCCTACAAATCCCTGTATTTTTCCCTACAAATCCCTGTTTTTTCCCTCTGAACCCCAGCGCCTTCCCAAGCCGTGTCACCCCTGGGAGAGGGCTGCCTGCAGGAGCTTCACTCCACACATTCCTTTGGCCCCGGGCAGGGGACAGGTGGAATTCCTGATGCCAAGAGCCCCCATTGTCAGGATTTCCAAATCCAACACGTGCTGGCCTTGGGGAAGGTTGGTGTTGTCCCTGCAATTAAAGCCCCACGGGGATATCCAACGGATCAGGTGCCCCATGGATCACGGAGCTCGGCCTTGCAGACGTCAATAAACTGGGTTTTGCCAGGCTGGGGTTTGGATTTTCAGGGATTTGAAGCTGCTGTGGGTTTGTGTTTGGGGTCAGGGTTTGGTTCTGGGCACCCTGCGAAGAAATGGGAGTCGTGGCCCTGAGCTCTGCCTGGCCCAGAAGTTTTGCTGGCAGAAATTTCGGCCTCCCGGACTAAAGGGAGGGGGGAAAAATTCTTAAAAGTGAAGCAGGTGAGGTCATGTGGAGGTGAAAAGAGGCTGAGAAAAGTGGGAATGGAGCTGGGATAAACCCGGTGATGGCTCAGGAACAGCAGAGCAGCGCGGCCAAGATGTTCTTAGTAAAAAAAAAAGGGAAAAGGGATATTTAGGGAAGTGAGGATGAGAATAAAATCAGGAATACAGAGGTGAGACCCTCCAAGGGAAGGGTTTCGTGTTTGCCATGGAGCCAGCTTGCAATTCCCATTCCAGGATTCCATGAAATCAAAGGGAAACATCAGCCACCACCGATTTGTATCCGTGAGGGGGAAGGAGCTGGAAAACTGAGCTGGAATTTGCTCCATGGCCGTGTTGGGTTGTCCCAGCGTTGGGTGTCTCAGGGCAGGCCTGGCACCCTGATACTGCTCTGAGGTGCAAGAAAATTTCCAGGGAAAACCCAAGAAAATTCCCAGGGAAAAACCATCTCTGGAAGGGTAATTTGTGCCCTTAAGCAGTGTTTGGTAATCCTTAAAAAAAAAAATCCATTTACAGAGCTGAGGAGAAGGAAGAGATTTATTTATATTAAAACAAAGTTATTTACGTTTTCTGCTGCAAAATTCCCGGTTTTTATATATTCCTAAATATTCCAGAAAACTAAAGCAGGGTTGAAGTGATTTGCTCCAAGTCCCATCAACTCCAGTTGAGGGCTCTGATGATAAACTGTCGAGAAATCCAGTGTTTTGTGGTTTATCCTTAAAAATCCGTGGAAAACGTGTATTTCCAGTCCTTACCTGTGCACTGGAGAGGTTTGGGGTGAAGTTTTCCTGGAAACTGATTTTTAAATATGGATTTTCTCTTTTATTTGGGGCCTGTTGGCAGAGCAGGAGACTCAGATCCACCTTGTGGGGCTTCCTCAGCACAAGGTGTGACCCAAAGTCTCCACGTATTTATACAAGGGTGCAGATGTGCTGATTCTGTCAGGCTTTGATTTTAGGGGAGATTTCTCCTTGAGAAGGGTTCTCCAGCCCGGGGCAGTGGTGGGTTCAAAATCCCCGTGGATGTGGCACTTGGGAATGCGGTTTAATGGTGGGATTGGCAGTTCTGGGGAACTCGATGGTCTTAAAAACTTTTTCCGACATCAGCGATTCCATAATTCTCTGATTCTGTCTCTGTTAGGGCCAGATCCTTGGGATTTCCTTCAATAATCCCCTTCTGCCCTGCGTCAGGGAGGATGTTCTGTGTGGAAAGAGGATTTTTCGGTTGTTTTAGCAAGATTTCTTATAAAAGTGAAAAAGAGAGCCTGGTACCTTTTGGAGGACCCTTGTGAGGCTTTACGGATCTGGTGCCTTGAGCTTGGTTTGTGCCGGGTGAGCTCCTCTTCCAGGTGCTGGGACAGAGGCACTTCTTGGTTTTCCCTTGGAATTCAAAGCCCTGGGAATGGCTGAGTGACCACCCCAACCCCACCAGGGGTACGAGGGGTGCGGGGAGATCCCTCTGATGGAAGGTGTTCCTCGCCGTGCCGTTTGTGCCATCGCAGGGTGACAAGCCTTGGCCACCCTGGTCTTCCAAAAATGCCCGGCGTGGTGGCATCCCCTGCACGTCTGTGCCAGCTGCCACCAGAGCTCTGCCACAGCGGGTTAATTGATTGGGTTTAATTCCAGCAGGAATTCCCTGCTCCTGCTTGGGGTGGGCGTGAGGCTGGTCACACAGTAGGATGGAATTCCCAGATTTGCTGTGGCTGCCCCTGGATCCCTGGGAGTGTCCAAGGCCAGGTTGGACACTGGGGCTTGGTGCACTCTGGGATGGTGGGAGCTGTCCCTGCCCGTGGATGGGGTGACACTGGATCATTTTTGATTCTCTTCCAACCCAAACATTCCATGACTCCATTATTCCCTTTTTTCCCCTATTTCTGTCCTTTCTCAGCAGACTCTCCTAATTTTTCCTGCTAAGTCCCATTCTTTTTCATTTGAATGTGGGATTTAATATCCTGAACTCAGGCTTCCAGGTTTTCCGTTTTGTTCCCCAAATCCTTCACTCCCACACAAACATTCCCAGGGGTTTTGACCAACCAGGACGTGTTCCCTGGGGAGATAATCCCGAAACCCTAATGTTGGAAAACACATCAGGAACACCACTGGTTATCCAGAGAAGCTGTGGCTGCCCCTGGATCCCTGGAAGTATCCAAGGCCAGGTTGGACACTGGGGCTTGGAGAACTCTGGGATAGTGAGAGGTGTCCCTGCCCATGGATGGGGTGGAATTGGATGGGCTTTAAGGTCTCTTCCAACCCAAACCATTCCATGATTCCATATTATCCCCCGCAGGGAGGACTTTAAGGTCTTCTGGAGCTTCTAAATCCGATCCCCTTTTCTCCAGAGCTGTGGGACACACCCCTGCCTTTGCTGTCGATCTCCTGCCCGAGCCAAGCAGGACCCGGCTCCTGATCCTCTCTTCCAGCTTCCAAGTCCCATGGCTGCTCTTCTCCTGCTGCTTTTGTCCTGTCTGGGTCCCAGTTGGTTGGGCACTTCCCCATCCCTCCATCCTCACGTTCCCTCTCCGTCCCCGGCTCCGCTCTGCGAGCGCCCGGAGAGGGAAATAAATCGTGCAGAAAGAACTTCCCTGGTCCGAATTCCCCCTGGACCCCCTCCTGCCTGGGATATAATTAATGCTGCCATTGTTCTCCTCGGTTTGTATATTTAGATGGCCTTTTTGTTTAAAGTTGATGCCTTGCTGCTCCTTGGAATATCTCTCCGGGGAGGGAAATGGATGATATTCCAACAGCGGCTCGGCCACAATATGCACTAAATAAACACGCCGGCTAAAAAAACGCCATAAAGGCCCCTTTGTCCTGGTGGACGGCAAAAAAAAAGGGGAGGAAAAACTCTCCCAGAAGGATGGTGGGGAGTGAAACTTATCTGGGAGATCTCCCATCGCTCCGCTTGTCCCGGGAAGTGCCCGAAATTAAACACTTCCACCCTTCAGCGCTCACCTCGAACGTCACCCGCGCGGAGGGGATGGGCGGGAGGATTCCCAGGAGCAGCCAGGAGCGGCAGGATAATGGGCTGCACATGGATATCGATTAAATGACAGCGCCGCCTCCTCACAACATTGATCTTGGCTCTGGGCTCGGCCCCGGCGGGGGCTCGGCTCAGTTATCTCAGTTTAATGATCGAGTTTCCATCTCTGCTGCGAAAGTCATTTGTATTCCAGAGGCTCTGGAGCGGGGAGAGCGGAGCGGGGATGCGGGAGCAGCCAGCGATGCACGAGTGAGAGTCCTCCCGGACGGGTCTCTGATCCGTGATGGGCAGGAAATTAACTCAAACCCTGGTTTTTGGAGGGGATCCCCCGTGTTTTAACCCCCAGCTGATCTGGTCTTCACCTCCACAGGGAGCTGAATCCCGAGGTTTGCAGCTCCCTGGTGTCAGTGGAAGCTCCACCAGCATGGAGCTGGTTATGTTTTTTTAATTTCTCCTTTACCTGGTCTTGTTTTTGTTTTTTAATTTCTCCTTGGCGTGGTTCTATTTTAATTTTTTAATTTCTCCTTGGCCTGGTTCTATTTTAGGATATTTAGATGGATGCAGGCTGTCCTTAATTCAATTTATTAATTACTCCTTGACCTGCTTCTGCTTTAATTATTTTTTTTTTAATTTCTCCTTGATCTGGTTCTATTTTAATTTTTTTAATTTTTCCTTGGCCTCCTGGTTGGAATGGAATCATTTCCTGGAGCTGTGACGTGGTGACAACAAACTGGGCTCGTTGGTTGGTTGGGCGATGTGCTGGTGCCAGATGGTGGCACTTCCATCAGGGAAGCTCTTGGAACCCTACCAACCTCGGGGACTCGTCCCGAGGAGGAGCTATCTCAATTAATTATTAATAATTGGGTAAAACAACACGGTGAACGAGTGCAGAAATCCTGCATCCCATCAGGCACGAGATAATGCTGATCTGGGGACTCGGGTTCAGCGCTGGGTTAATTGCTCCGGGTCTGGAGTTATCTTGGGAACGTCCTCTCGGTGCTGGGGGATCGGGGAATAAACTCGGAGGAAAATTTGAGACAGGGATGAGAATATTGGGTTTGATAAAAATACTGGGTTTGATAAAAATATTTGGTTTGATAAAAATGCTGGGTTTGAATCACAGCAAAATCTGCGGGGCCAAAGGGGTCTTTAAATCATGATGGGTTTTCAGGAATGGCGAGTTTGGGAATGCCTGGGAAGAGTGAGGAATGCCAAGTTTGGGAATGCCTGGGAAGGCTGAGGAATGCTGAGTTTGGGAATGCCTGGGATGGGTGAGGAATGGGGAGATGGGAATGCCTGGGAAGGCTGAGGAATGCCAAGTTTGGGAATGCCTGGGAAGGGTGAGGAATGCCGAGTTTGGGAATGCCTGGGATGGGTGAGGAATGGGGAGATGGGAATGCCTGGGAAGGCTGAGGAATGCCAAGTTTGGGAATGCCTGGGAAGGGTGAGGAATGCCGAGTTTGGGAATGCCTGGGATGGGTGAGGAATGGGGAGATGGGAATGCCTGGGAAGGCTGAGGAATGCCAAGTTTGGGAATGCCTGGGAAGGGTGAGGAATGCCGAGTTTGGGAATGCCTGGGATGGGTGAGGAATGGGGAGATGGGAATGCCTGGGAAGGCTGAGGAATGCCAAGTTTGGGAATGCCTGGGAAGGGTGAGGAATGCCGAGTTTGGGAATGCCTGGGATGGGTGAGGAATGGGGAGATGGGAATGCCTGGGAAGGCTGAGGAATGCCAAGTTTGGGAATGCCTGGGAAGGCTGAGGAATGCTGAGTTTGGGAATGCCTGGGATGGGTGAGGAATGGGGAGATGGGAATGCCTGGGAAGGCTGAGGAATGCCAAGTTTGGGAATGCCTGGGAAGGCTGCAGAGAAGGAACGTGGCTGAGGGAGGAGGTGAGAAGGGATTTGTTGAATGGAGCTGCAGCAGAGCACCCCTGGGATGGGGTTTGTTCTTCCTGTCCTTGTAAAGAACCCAAATTTTGCAGGATTTGGATCCAAACTGAAAAATCGTCATTGTCTCTCAGCATTCTGTGGGGAAAAGAGCTTTACGTTTTGGGGTCTCTCTGCAGGCTGCGGGAATGGTGCTCCCAAGAAGTTACTGAGCTTAAATGGGATTTTCAAAAAATATTTTAGGAAGATTCTGGATGATTCCAGGCTCCACACCTTGGGAATGGGTGGAATTGTTAACCAGGAACATCTTCGTGCCTCAGTTGTCCGTCTTCACAAAGCTGCAGACTTTTTGTCTTTCTTCCTTCATTAAGGGCTTAAATTTTGGAGGGATTTGGGATGGATGTAGGGACAGATGTGGGGTTTTATGGATATAAATGGATATGGATATGGATATTTAGATGGAAATAGAGGTAAACATAAACCTTGGTTTTGGCTGTTTATGGGCTGTGGTGTCTCAATCTCAGTGCGGGGTCGGTAGGGAAATACTTCTCTTCTTCCCATCTCTTTCTCCATCTCCATCATCTCTATCCCCATCCCTCGTTTCTCTCCTCTTCCGTCAGGAATTCTTCTTTCCACTATTTCATTCCTCAGCAGTGGGGAGCCCAGGTACACAAGTTTGCTCTTCTCCAGTGTGGGGAAGGTACTGAGTCAACTGGGAAAAAAAGATGGAATGCAATGGTGGTCCTGGAAGAGGGGATGGATGGTGATGGCTGAACTTGGGGGGCTAAGGATGGGAAAACCCCTCTGGGATCACAGAAGCCTTGGAATAAATACTTCCCATTATCCCAGGTGGATCCAAGCCCCAATGTCCAACCTGGCCTTGGGCACTGCCAGGGATCCAGGGGCAGCCACAGCAAAGCTGGGAATTCCAGCCCAGCCCCTGCCCACCCTCCCACACAGCAATTCCTGCCCAACATCCCAGCCCAATCTGCCCCTTCCCAGTGGGAAGCCATTCCCTGTGTCCTGTCCCTGCAGGCCTTGTCCCCAGTCCCTCTGCAGCTCTCCTGGAGCCCCTTCAGGCCCTGCCAGGGGCTCAGAGCTCTCCCTGGAGCCTTCCCTTCTGCAGGGGAGCATTCCCAGCTCTCCCTGGAGCCTTCCCTTCTCCAGGGGAACATTCCCAGCTCTCCCAGCCTGGCTCCAGAGGGAAGATGCTCCACTCTTCCTGACCCTTCCCTGGGCTCTCTCCAGCTGTTCCTTGTCCTTCCTGTGTTGCAGACACCAGACCTGGACACAGAATTCCAGGTGGCGTCTCAGGAGAGCGGGATAATCCCATCCTGGTCAGAGCGGGCTGGTGCCACAGCTCACGGCCTTCCTTCCCAACCCCACCCCAATGGATATCCAAAACCCAGCTGGGAACACCCTTCCACTTTCCCCCAACCCACAGCATCCAAACTTCAGCCTCAGCCCCACCTCCGAGCCGGCGCTTTTGAGGAATTCTGGTGGCTCCTGAAAACCCAACCCCCTTTTCCGGGTAGCGCGGTTGTGGCGGAATGCGCTGAGCCGAAACGTTCCGTGCTCCCGGAGCCTCCCCGTGCAGCCAGCGCCAGAGATCCCTGATTAATAAGGAAAACAGTTCGGCTTCCTCCCTCCGAGGGGCAGGGATTAGAAAAATTAAGCAACAGGGCTGAGGAAAAGCCTGGAGGGAGAGAGCAGAGTGATAACAACGGAGAGGAGAGGAAGAATAATAAGTGTGGATCCCAAAAAACAGTAGGGAGGGAAGCGGTTTCCAAGAGGAGGAGGGAGGCGGGTTGGAAGGGTTGGATTGTTGAAGGTGCACGGTGGATTTGCTGGGCATCTTTTTTCAATCTGTTTTCCCAATTTTTTCAATGCTTTCCAGTATTTTTTCAATGATTTTCAATATTTTACAGTATTTTATCTTTTTTTCCAATACTTTTTCAATATTTTTCAATTTTTTAAATGCTTTTCAATATTTAATAATATTTTATCTTTTTCCTCAATAGTTTTTCCAATATTTTTCAATATTTTTGAATGCTTTTCAGTGTTTTATAATCTTTTAACTTTTTTCCTATATTTTTTCTTCTTTTTGTTTTCCAATATTTTTCCGTATTTTTTCAGTATTTTCCAATATTTTTTCAATATTTTTCCCAATAATTTAAGACATATGAAGTGATAAATATCGCTGTCCTGGGAATGATATCCACAGGGAATCTGGTTCCCTTCCCTTCCCTTCCCTTCCCTTCCCTCCCCTCCCCCCCCCCCCCCCCCCCCGCACCCCCCCCCCCCTCCCCACCCCCCCCCCCCACCCCCCCCCCC
>WAAE01013435.1:71511-99808 GCA_013400495.1 Nicator chloris
TGGAGGGGTTTAAAGCCTGAAAATGTGCCCCAAAATTGGCGTAGAGCCTGGAAATTCCACATCCTCCTCTCTGAGTGCTGGACATTCCCAATCCCCATTCCATAACCTGTTTGTGCTCCGTGCAGGATGCGGGACACCGGCAGGAAAAACAACGTTTTCGCCCAATTCCGGAAAAACGAGCGGGACAAGCAGAAGTTGATCGACACCGTGGCCAAGCAGCTGCGCGGCCTCATCAACAGCCACCACTCCTGAGGGGCTCGGGATCTCCTTCCCGCAGCCTGGACTTCGGGAATCCCGTTCGGAGAGAAGATTTGTATTTTTTTATTCTCCTGGAAAGTCTCCGCGGAGCCTCCCCCCGGCGGCAAAACGCTCCCGGCGGAACAATCCCGGGAAAAGAGGTGGTGGCAGGAGTCTCCTGGGTAAACTCCTATTTTCAGGGGTTTAGGAAGTGGTGGGAATTCTTGGAGAAGTTCGCACCCGGACTGGGTTGTTGTCGTTTGGGGTTTTTTTTTGTCAAAGCCAAATTGAAGGGATCATCCTGCCTTCCTTTTGTTAATTTATTCCCTTGGGAAACAGAAATCTGGGAAGAGCCGTGGGTTTGGGTTCTCTGGGCAGAGGGAAGAGGGTCGCCCTGTGTCCTGTGGTTTGCATTTAGGTAGGAAAAAGGGATTTCCTGAGTTTTTTCTCCTCTTTTCCCCCCTCCACGGGCTGATTTCCACGTTAGTCTGCAAATCCCTGGAATCGCGACCCTTTCCCACGTGTCTGTAACCATCCCTGAGCTCCACTCCGGGACCTGCCAGGGGCTGTGGGATCATGGGGAAGGGTCTGGAGTGGCCTCCTCGCTTAGATTTGGGAAGGGACAGCAGAGGGATAATCTGGGAATGTGTCCTGTGGCACCACTCCGGGGCTGGGCTGCTGCTGGGCACATCCATGGGTGGGGAGCAGGAAGGGATGGGTGCTCCACAGGGATTGGGGAAGGCACACGGGGAACCCCCGGTGTCCAGGAGGGGGTTTTCCCTCTCTTTTCCCTGCTGCTGTCCCATCTTCCCTCTCCTCCATGGGGAAGACTTCCCTGGATCCCCCTGGTTGGAGCTGGACCAGTGGGAATCTGCTGGAGGCAGCGGGAGATTCCCCACGGAGCAGCGCTGCTCCGAAGTGCCTGTGGATAAAATTCCCCCTGTCCCGAAGGTCCCCAGAAATCCCCTGCTCAAACCAGGCGGCCCCCAACGGGATTTGATCCCAGGATTCTGATTCCAGAGGGGATTTTCGCCCTTCTCATCTTTTCACCCTTTCGTCTCTAACTGCTCACATTATCCAGCCACATTCCCAAACCCTTGAAGGGAATTTGGACCTCCCTGGCAGTTGTTGCAGCTCTGGAAGTGCTGCTCCTGTGCCCATTCCCAACCCTCTGGATGTGCTGATCCAGAGGTTTTACCTTCAGCAATATTTTGGGGTTGGTTTTCGTTTGGAGAAGGCTCGTTTGGCTCAGTCCCAAAATTAAATGGGAACAGGGTTGGGAAGGACCCCCCGGAGCTCTTGGGCTGTCCCAGCCACCTCCAGATACAGGGACTAAGGGATTATTTTTGTTAATGAGAGGGAAAATTTGTAATTCCATGGTTTTGGAGAGGGATCGGAGGATCCTTGTGAACTCCTCTTGGAGGGATACAGAAGAGGGATGGAGGGAAAAGCAGCAGGTGAAGGAAAGTTGGAGTCAGCGTGGCCAGAAAGGGATCAGCTCTGGAAACACCTCTGGAAATGACCCAGAGGGACAAGGGATGGGAATTCTGGGAGTGGGATGGAGAAGGAGCAGAAAGCCTGGGATACAGGGAAGGGATTTGGTGCTGCCATCCTCAAATTCCATCTTCCCCTCCTATATTTCACTCCACGAGGTATTCCCACAAAAAATTCCCAGCACAGCCGAGGCAAGGCCTCGTTTCAGATGCTCCAGGCAGCTCCCACCCTTCCCAAATCTCCCTGAGCTGTAATTCCAGGATCAGTGACATGGGATGGGTTTCCTCGCTGCTTCAGGCTCTCCTTGGAGAAACCAGGATTGGGATCCTCCAAACCAGCTCCTGGTGCTTGGGATTTGCTGCTGGGACAGTCAGATCCAGCCCAGGGAGAGATTCAGGGAATTCCTGATCCCGAGAGGCCGAGAGCCGGAACCGCAAGTCAGAGCCCGGGATGAAAAATGGGATTTTGGGACTCTGGTCCCAATTAACTTTTTGTTCCGAGAGATGCAGCTCCATCCCTTCCAAACAAAATTAATCTTTTAACCAGATTGCCCGAAAAAAAACCCAAAAAAAACCTGGAAGACATCCCAAATCCTCTCTCAGTCTCTTCCTAATGATGGGTGTCCTCGGACACGGATGGAATTGCTTAGGAGGGAAAGGTCGCTGCAGGGAATTGAAAAGGAGGGTGGGAAACAGGGGCAGGACCCGAATCCAAGATTTCCAGCTTCCCAAAATAAATAACGCTGCTCTCACACCTCGCTCCACGTCCACTGAACGTTCCTTAGTGGATTTGATTTTTTAAGAAAAGAAAATTGGATTATCCTGTCATTTTTCCTGGCTCCAGCAAATGTATTCCAGCACCAGTGGGAACAAAATGGTATTAAACCCCAAATTTGGCTTCCCAAGAAGCTTCTTTCCTTCTCCAGGAGTTGTCAGGCATTCCAGGAGTTGGGAATAATCCCGTAAAAGGTGTCCAGAGTGGGAATTTGCAGCCCAACCCATCCATAGGATGTTCTCCCTGAGCCGTCAGCACCTGTGAGGTGGGAAAGGAGGGGTTTTCCTGGGATTTTTTGGGGTATTCCTGGGGCTGGACTTCAAGCCAGATGCTCCCAGTGGTTTTTGCACTTTGTTCCAGATCCAGTCCCAACTCCCGCTGGGATGGGGCCGGGAGGAGTTGGGATGATGCTGCTTTGGGGTTGTTTTCTCCCAGATTGGCTGCTTTTGGGGGGAAGGTGGAATTCCAGGCAGGAGCTGTGGGAAGGGTCAGGTTGGCCCCAAATTCCTTGGAATGTGCTGGGAAGCGAGGCCGGGACGGAGCCGGGGCCGCTCCGGGGGCATCGCTGCTCTCACATCCCTCGTGCTGAAGTTTTGGGGTCAAATTCCAAGCAGAATCCAAATCCCAGGCTGAGATTCCTCCCCCTTGGAGGAATCTGGAGTCTCCTGCCTCCTCTGGGCTTCTCCCCTTCGTTCTGGGTTGGGTTTGGTGCTTTTTTTTGGTTTTTTGGACCTTGGAGGGGTTTGGAGCATCCAAACGCCATCCCACGCTCCGACTGGATTTGTGTCCCATCCCTGCGTGCCGTGGGATTTTTGGGATCTCTGTCCCATTTTTCTTACAGCTCCACAGGGCCCGGAGACCCCTCGTATCCCCCCCCAGCCCGATCCCGTGTTTATGTTTATTCCATGTGATGGCAGCTCCGAGGGAACACAAATCCCATCAATCCCATCCCAAATGACTCCGGGAAGGTCCCAGCTCCGCTGGGAACGCCGGGGATCGGCGGGAAGCGACCCAAACACCCTGGGATCGGCTGGGATTCACCCCAAAAACGCTGGGATGGAGGGGGGGAGCTCAGGGGAGTTTGCTTCACCCCAAAGCTGCTGCTCCAATCTCCAGCCCCTCTCTTGCCCCCAGGGCTGGATTTGGGAAGCTTTTCCCAGAGCTGGGATCCATCCCCACCTGCAGCTTCCCAGAAATTCCGTGGGCAGCTCTGGAATCCTGTCCCATCCAAGCTGCTCCCTGCCTTGGCTCATCCCTCAGATTTTGTTTTTCCTGGAAAACCCCCCACACTCCCATCCCATCCCTCCCTGTCCGCCGGCTGCCGGGGTTGCCTTTTCCTGTTGATTTTGGGGTGGAAGGACCTGATTTGGGGAACCGAGGTGGTGAAAACAGCTTTTTTTGCACAAGTCGTTGCACAAAAAGGGGAAAACTTAGCAAATTAGGTTTAACTTTAAAGGGAATTTTGTTGGGGGTTTTTTGTTGGTTTTTTTTCCTTAAAACTCGCTAGCAGAGCTACTGATTCCAAGAGGAAAAAGAGCTGGAGTGGTTGGAGAAAGGACTGCATGGTTGTTTACAGGTTCAATTCTGTTAGAAATTAGCATGTTGGACATTTATCCTGGTGTAATTCCAATTAAACAAGTACAGCATTTAACTGTTTCATTCATGCCTCGTCTGGCTCTGTGCATCCCTGGGGAAAACCCTGACCCCTAAACCCCATAAAAGGTAAAATTCCACACCTCCTGTGGGCACCGGGCTGCTGGAACACCCAGCTTTACGGGGGATCCAAGGGGAAGAAAACCCCTGGATGAGCGTTGGGTCCCACCCTCCCTCATTGCCCTGAGCAGAGGCCAAGTTTTGCCCAAATTTGGGGGGATTTTAATTGGTTTCTATCAAAAAATTCCTCCCTGGGAGGGTGGGGAGGGGCTGGGCTGGAATTCCCAGATTTGCTGTGGCTGCCCCTGGATCCCTGGCAGTGCCCAAGGCCAGGTTGGATCCCCCTGGGACAGTGGGAGCTGTCCCTGCCCTTGGAGGGGATGGGATTTAAGGTCCCTTTTACACTGAAACCATCCCCGGATTCTGGAGATGAGGAGATTTCATGGAATGGCTCAAGCAGATGATGTGGGGATTGGGTAGGATGAAGGATTTAGGGAACATCCATGGGCTGGGATGGCAAAGATTCCTGGATGGTTTGTATTCCATGAATTCCTCTAAATCCCTTTATCCCTGTTGGTTTCTGGCAGATCCTGGGGCAGGGATTCCCAGGTGTTGATTTGGAGCAGTGGGAAGGAAAACATTCCCTGGGGTTGTCGGTGCCTCCACCCCTGCCAGGGGCCTTTCCACACAGGAGAAGGAAAAAGGAGAGTGGGAATCTCCCAGATTTAACCAGGATATTCCTGGCTGTTTCCTGGTAATGGAAAAAAAGAGGGAGAATTCCATCTCCTCCCATGGCAAGTCCAGGGAGGATCCAAAAATCCAGGAAACCCCCCAGTGCCTGACCTTTGTGTCCCCCCTGTCCCCTTTTCCTGGTGAATTTTTAGAGCTGGGCCATGCCAGGAACATCCCAGATGCTCCAGGTGGGAGATGGAGATGTGGGGATAGGACGTGGTCCAGCACCGTGGGAGATGGTGGGAAGGGATCTTGGATCATCCTGGATCAGTGGATCCTGGACCGTCCGGGGTCAGTGGATCCAGGACCTGCCTGGGTCAGTGGATCTGGGATCACCCTGGATCAGTGGATCTGGGATCACCCTGGATCAGGGATCAGGGAGTGCAGCACGGGCGGGTTTTGGGGCCCGGCTTTGGGATGCTGCAGTGGCACCGATGTCACCCTGGGTGTGGCCGGGCCCTGAATCAGTGCCCGGAGCGGGGCCAAACCTCAGAGGGCCCCGTGGCTCCCCAGGGTCCCCGGGGGTGGCTCTGCCGCCCCTCGTGTCCTCCCTGTGTCCCCTCCTGTCCTCCCTGTCCCCCCTCCTGTCCTCCCTGTCCCCCCTCGTGTCCTCCCTGTGTCCCCTCCTGTCCTCCCTGTGTCCCCTCCTGTCCTCCCTGTCCCCCCTCGTGTCCTCCCTGTCCCCCCTCGTGTCCTCCCTGTCCCCCCTCGTGTCCTCCCTGACCCCCATCGGGCCTCCCTGATCCCCTCATGTCCTCCCTGTCCCCCCTCGTGTCCTCCCTGTCCCTCCTCGTGTCTTCCCTGTCCCTCCTCGTGTCCTCCCTGTCCCCCCTCATGTCCTCGGGACACCCCAGCCTGGACTGGGATTGAGAGAACTTTATCCCGCTCTTTTCCTGCCCTTGGCTCCACTGGAATAGGAGACAGCAGAAATTTGTGGGAAGAGCCTGAGCAGCTGCTGACTCGGTGCCCCTGGATTGGAACTGTGGCTCTTGGAGGGGGGAATTCCCAGCTGGAATTTCCTAGGTGGAAATTTCCTTTCTTCTGGCCTCGGCACCACAGCCTGGGCTCTGAAACCCCTCCAGTGCCTTTTTCTGGGAACAGACTGGGATAAGTCTGGGATAAGTCCCCTTGAATCCATCTGCTCCAAGGGCAGATGTAGGGAGAAGCCGGAAAAAATGGGATTTGGGGACAGGGCATGATCCAAGAGCCGCCGCTCCAGCCCCAGGGATGCATTGCCAGCCCAGTTTTCACCAAATCATGGAATCAGGGAATATCCTGGTTGGAAGGGACCCACAGGGATGACCCAGCGCAGCTCCAGGCCCTGCCCAGGACACCCCAACCGCCCCACAAGCCACCCCAAGCAGGGAGGTTTTCCTTTGCTCCTGGTTTTCGCCGATCCAGGCGAGACAAACTTTGCAGCTGCCTCCGTCCCTTCCAGCCCTGACCTCGGGGCCCCTCCTCGACTCCTTCCCGACGGGATCGGCTGCAGGAAGTGGAGCTGTCGGGTGAGCCTGACTCCGTGGGATTTGCCTCCTCCAGGGAGCCCCGGGAATGGGGCCAGAGAAGGTTTGGGAAGGTTTGGGAAGGTTTGGGACATGGGGAGATGCCTTCACCCACCTGTGGGATGGGTGTCCCACAGGCAGGGCTGTCCTGGATGGAAACAGGGCAGGGATGGATGGGATGTTGGGCAGGAATTCCTGTCTGGGAGGGTGGGCAGGGGCTGGGCTGGAATTCCCAGCTTTGCTGTGGCTGCCCCTGGATCCCTGGCAGTGCCCAAGGCCAGGCTGGACACTGGGCCTTGGATCCCCCTGGGACAGTGGGAGGTGTCCCTGCCCGTGGATGGGTTTGGAATGGAATGGGATTGAATTTCCCTTCCAAACCACTCTGTAATTCCACAACTTCTCCTGCCATGGCTCCCAAAACACCTGTGATGAACTTCCCGCTCCTGAGAGCCGGGAAGGAATGCACAGGTGGCCGCTGGACCGGGACCACCAGGGCTCCCAGGGGCGAGGAGTTCCAGGGAAAGGTGGCAGCAGGAAGCTGACGAGCCCCAGCTGTCACCGCTTGCCCGCAGCGCCCGGGAGCAGGAGGCTGTGGGAGCAGATAAACGCCCGAAGGGAGAGCGGCAGATCGGAGCTGGGCTGGTTCGTGATAAGGAGCGAGATAAGGCAGGGAGGGCTGGATGGGATCCAGGAGGAAGCAGCGCAGAGCGAGAAACGCGGGCACGGCAGGTGGGGCAGCCGGATCCGGGCTGGGAAACTGGGAACGCCGGGGGAGGGTGAGGATGCTCCGGCCAGGTGGCACCGAAATGAGGGTGGCGGTGCGGAAATCGCGATGGGATAAGCAGGACTTCGCTCCTTCCCTCCGCGGTGTTTCCCGGTCCATCCCAGGCGGGAATGGGCCGCATTCCTGCCCGCAGACAGGAATCCCCCCTCCATGCCCCATCCCGCGCCCCACGTGGCTCCAGCCGCGCTAATTGCGTTCCGTGGGGCACTAATTGGATGATCGCATCAAAGGCGGGAGCCCATCCATATCTGCCCGGCGCTGGATGCGATTATCCCGGAGCAGGCATCCATCACCGCCGCCCCTCCCTGACCCAGCGGGGCCCGGCGCAGGTACCGAGCCCGCGCCGGTGCCGCCCAAATGGGATTTATCCCCCAAGGTTAGAGGGAGGCGGCGGATGACAAACGACGGCGGTGCCGCGTCCGCCGGGCGCTCATTCATCTCCCGGGATGGAGGGGCCGGCCCGGGATGCGGGGGGCGATCGCTCACTGTCACCGGGACGTGTGAAGTGTTAAAGACCCCCCGGCGGGGCACGGGGCGCTCGTTTGTATTCATTAGCCACCGGCTGCAGATGTCGGCTCCGGCGCGGAGGAGGCACCGAGCCGCTCCGAGCCTCTCTCGGGGCAGCGGTGGCACCTGGATTCTCCTCGCCTGGTGGCCCCGGGAACTTGTTGCTGCCGTCGGAGGAGCGTGGTCCTGTTTGTCCTCCTCCCACAGCCCTGGAAAAGCCATCCCGAGGGTCCAGGCTGCTTCTGGGGGGGGCCCTGCGGACACCTGGAGTGAACCTGGACTTCTCCTTTCCCTCCCTTTCGGCTCGAGCTGCGGTGGCCCCAGCGCTGTGCAGAGCACGGGATGCTCCGTCCCCATCCCACCCTCACCTCTGGGAATGTTTGTGCCAAAATCCCTGGCTGAGGGCGGCCTTTGGCTCCTCTCCTCCTCAGTCCCCCGGCTCTGACCTTTCCCTCGGCCCCACCGGGCTCTCCCAAGCCCGAGCCGCGGGTTTTCCAGGGCAGGGCCTGGGGTGTGACTGGATCTCCAGGCACGTTCCCGTTCCCGGCTGCCCGATGCAGGATGGGCAGCAGCCTCCAGGCTGTCCTGTCGGGACAGGTCTTCCCTCTTTTCCTGCCTCTGGCTCTCCCCCTTCTCCGCAGGATCGTGGTTCAGAGCAGAAGGAACCCACAGAAAAGGGGGGAAGCGGCTTTTGGGTGATTATCCTTAATATTGCCCACTCTGAGGGGTGAAGGCTCTGCCGAGGAATGGCTGCTCCTCCCTCAGCATTCCCAACCCACCTGAATCCAGAATTTTTCCTTGTTGGGACACAGCTTTGGGGTCTTTGAGGCTGTGGGATTCACTTTATAGGGAGTGATCATGGGAACCTCGGGTTTATTACCCAAATTGGCTTTTGGTGGGAATTAGACACCCCTGCCTGGCCTGGGAAGAGGAAAATCCTGGCTGAGGTTCCCAAGGATTGGGATTGAGAGAACTTTATCCCGGTCTTTTCCTGCCCTTGGCTCCACTGGAATAGGAGACAGCAGAAATTTGTGGGAAGAGCCTGAGCAGCTGCTGACTCGGTGCCCCTGGATTGGAACTGTGGCTCTTGGAGGGGGGAATTCCCAGCTGGAATTTCCTAGGTGGAAATTTCCTTTCTTCCGGCCTCGGCATCACGGCCTGGGCTCTGAAACCCCTCCAGTGCCTCTTTCTGGGAACAGACTGGGATAAGTCTGGGATAAGTCCCCTTGGATCCATCTGCTCCGAGGGCAGGATGTAGGGAGAAGCTGGAAAAAAATGGGATTTGGGGACAGAGCATGATCCAAGAGCCTGAGAACCTGAGCTGAGCATTCCCTGAGTGCCCATGATGCTCAACCCCATCCCATTCCCCGCTCAGAGAGATCCTGCTCCAAGGAATCTTCCATTCTATGGAAAGGCAATAGCTTGAGGGATGTAGAACTCCAGTGGGGAATTCAATCCTTGGTGGGATTGGTTGGGAATTTTGTTGTTTGGTAGGGGCCAAAGCCCACGTCCAGCTGGGGGTTGATGAGGTGATCCAAGTGCCCTGGAGTTTGGATCCCTTTGGATTCTCCATGGCTCATCTGATGGGGAAGGTTGAGGTGGAAGGAGGGATCTCAGCAGCGTTCCCAGGCTGCAATCCTCGGGTGTCAGAGCTGTGGGAAGCACAGGAATTCCCAGGTGGAAGGGTGGCTGCAGCCAGGGGGAGGTGGAAAACCCACCTTGGTTTTCTTCAGGAAGTCGTGGAATGGTTTGGGTTGGAAAGACCCTCAAAGCCTGTCTCATCCCAACCCTGTGGTGGGGACAAATTCCGCTATCCCAGGGTGCTCCAAGCCCCCTCCAACCTTTTGTTTCCGAGGGCCTGGACTCACCTCATCCATCTCCAGCATCCCTGGCAGTGTCCAAGGCCAGGCTGGAGGGGCTTGGAGCACCCTGGGACAGTGGGAGGTGTCCCTGCCCATGGCAGGGGGTGGGAATGGGATGGGATTTAAGGTCCCTTCCATCCCAAACAGTTCCATGGCTGGGAAAAGGCAGCTCCAGACAGAAAAGATGCAGCTCCAGCTCATCCCCAAGGGAATGCTGGGCGCACTCAGCTTTCAAGGTTGTCTCCTGGACACATCCAAACTCCACCGTGGCCACCAAGACTGGCAGAAAATCCCCAGGAACAAAAAATTCCTGGGCGTGATCCCGCCCATCCAGACCCCGGGGGTGGCGGAGTCGCAGCTTTCCCGCCCGGCTCCGGCGTTCCCTGGATTCGGGAGAGGTTTGGGAGCTCTGCCTGCAGGAGACCAGCCCAGCCTGGGGCCTGTGGGCACACGCAGGGGTCGATAGGATCTGGCTGGGGTCTGGCTCCCAGGTGCTGGAAGGAGCCTTGGGATGGGAAGATCTTTCAGGTCCTTTCCAACCCCAACCCGAATTCCGTGACTCATCCTCCTCTGGTTTCGTTGGAAACCCGTCCCGGGGTTGGACACGGAGCAGGGAATATGTCGGGACTGGCCTTGTGGGGTTACCAGGGTGAGATTTCCCCAGCCCTGACCCCGTTTCACACCTGCTGGGATAATTCCCAGCCTTGGGATGCTTTCCTGGGGATGGGCTGGAGCAAAAGCCCCGGGGCCGTGTCTATCCCAGCAAATTAAGCCGTTCCAGGGTTCAGACACCAATTATCCTCACGGTTTAATTATCAAATTACTGCCCAGGTGATTCTCGGGCACGGCTCCGGCCTGTGCCTGGAGCATTCCCGAGGGGCAGGATGGATTTGGCTCCCTGTTTTTGTGGGGGTCATCCCGTGGCTGAGGGTTCGGCCTCTCCGGGCGTCCTCGGGGCTGGAGGATGATCCCAGACTCTTCCATGATCCCAGAGAAGATGTGCCACGGCCAGCCAGGCCCAGCTTTCCCAAACTCACGTCTTCCCAGCTTGGATCCTTTCCAAACGTGCAGCCCTGAATTCCTGAGGGAGAGCCATTAATTCTGATTGCAAATATTGATTTGCATTATTTTATTTTATTGTGCCTTTTTATTTTTTTTTTTTTTAAACTTCCAGAAGGCTCCTTTTTGCTGATTAAGGCCATGCCTGGAGCAGCTGGGATTGTCACCAGGGAGGGCTCAATTCCCGGAGCAAAGCCAGGGAGAATCCCTTGTTTTTCCAGCTGATTTCCAGCTGGGAAAGGAGGGCTTGGAGCAGCCTGGTCTAGGGGAAGGTGTCCCTGGCCAGGGATGGTCTGCGAGGTCCTTCCAGCACAAACCGTTCCCTGAAAACTGAGTCCTTCCCAAAACTGTGAGCCCACAGCGCCTGTGTCAGCTGGCACTGGAAAAACTTCCATCACCATCCCAACCTCTCCTCCCCTCCCAGCACCCTCCTGCTCCCTGGCACTCCTGATCCGCCCGGGAGTGGGATGGGCGGGCGAGATTTGCATGCTGGAATTCCAACCGGGAAGTTTCCAGCTGCAGGAGGGGATGGATTCCTCCCCTGCTTTGGGCTTCGCTGCGATTTTGTTTGGTTTTTTTCCGGTCATCTCGGGGACAGCCTTGGGTGGTTTCCCCTTTCCAAAGGCACTACTTGAAAGCGGGTGAAGGTGACGTGGGACACCCGTGGCCCTGGTCGCATTCCCAGATGGATAAACCCGTGGCTAAGGCACATCCTGGCTTTCCTGAGACACACCCAGCTGCTGGGTTCCCCCCTAAATCTCATTTTCCAGCCTCTCTCTCCCCACCTTCTTGGGGAAATCGCTCCCGAGGAAAGCTGAGGGTGTTTGCTTGGGAGAACACCAAAAACGACGGGAGAGGGAAGGCCTGAGCTGGGAATTCTCCAACCATCGTGTTTATTTAGTGCCAGTGATCCCAAATTTTGGGCTGCAGGGCTGGAAGGGCACGGAGGGGCTGGAGCCAGTCTGGAATTGGGCTGCTGGGAGACCAGAGGGGCTTGGGAAAGGTGGCCAGGAAGGGAAGATCCCAAAGTTTCATTGAGGAAAGAGTTTTCCAACAGCCTCCAAATCCATCACAGGCTTCTGGAATGTTCTCCGTGCTCACCAGGAATTGGCTGGGATGGGATCCAGAGAGACTGGAGTTGAGGAGGGAGGTGGGGATGGGGTGGGGGTGTTGGGGCCGCAGCATCTCCAGGGCTGGACAACCAAGAGGAGGGGACTGGGCTGGAGCAGGGCCTGCCCAGGGATCCTTGCACAGGTCGGGAATGGCCTGGAAGCTCCTCCAAAATCCATCCAAAGGCATCCTGATCCTGCTCAGGAGCCGGCTCAGATTCCCCATTTGGGGTCAGGGGGTGGTGGGAGCTGCTGCCTGGTGGGGAGTCGGGATTCCAATCCACCAACAAGTGGGTTCAAAAGTCTCTTTTGGGGCTTTCTGCATTTTTTGGATCAAACCCAGCTCTTCCCAAAAACCCCGCGGCCGGGGACAGCCCTTGGAGCAGCTCTCATTCCCTCATTCTCTGCTCTGGGGTCTCCCCCAATAGAAGTTTTTCCTTCCCAAAAGCAGGAACTGAGCCCTTACCTGCCCCTCTCACAAGACCCCAGGCTCTCTGGCTGAGCTGGGCCCCTCCAGCCCCACCGCAGTGACAAAAATGGGGCTCCTCCTGTCCCCACCGAGGGGCTTCCAGCTGGGCTCCGGCCGGGATTCAGCTCCCACATTTTCCCACCCAAACGTGGAGGGGCAATTCGGACGCCCCGGTGACCTGGGAGCCCGCCTGGCCTCCAGCTGTTGTTCCAGGAGGATGGAATTCTCCCAGAGGTGCTGAGTTCTTGGACAGTCCCGGCATCGCTGAGGTTGGAAGAGCCCTCCAGGGTCATCGAGTCCATCCTGTGCCCAATCCCCACCTTGTCACCCACACCACACCCGGGAATTCCTCGGACACCTCCAGGGATGGGCACTCCAAACCTCCCTGGGCACTTCCAAGGCCTGACCGCCCTTTCCATGAGGAAATTCCTGCTGATGCCTGACCTGAGACAACGTCCCCTTGTCCTGCCCCTGGGAGCAGTGCTGACCCCAGGTGTGGGACGCTGCCGGGGTGGCCGCCCTGGCCTGGGGCTGAGGGTCACTGGTGGTCAGGGAGCTGCTCCCAGCCCTTTGTGTGGCCAGCAGAGCAAATTCCTTGTTCAGACAGGCTCCTCCGTGGGCAAACGGGGAAAGGGAAGGAGCAGCCCTGCGGGGAGGCAGCAGGAGGGAGGCCTGCGGGGGGACGTGGTGGCCTTGGCAGTGCTGGCTCGATGGCTGGGCTCTGATCTGGGAGAAGTTTGCACCTCAAGGGTTCTGTGGTTCCAACACCGAGTGGTGGGGTGGAACCTCTCCCCAGCCTTGTGTCCCTGCCCGTCGTCCATCCCTCCTCCCTCGGGTCCTGCACGGGCACAAAACCCCTCCTTTCCATCAATCCCAGGACTGCAGAATATCCCAAGCTGGATAGGATCCACGGGGATCCTCCATCCAACCCCTTTCCCTGCACAGACACCCCAAAATCCCACCCTGGGCACCCCTGGGTGTTCAAAGGCTCCTGGAGCTCTGGCAGCCTCGGGGCCGTGTCCATTCCCTGGGGAGCCTGGGCAGTGCCAGCAGCCCCTGGGGGATGAACCTTTCCCTGAAATCCAACCCAAACCTCCCAGAGCCAACTCCAGTCTGTGAAAAGCGTGTGGAGCCCTTGTGTGGGACCTTCTGCAGCTCCCACCGCAAGGGCAGGTCAGAGAAAAAGGAGTGTTTGGGGTTTTTTGTTTGTTCCCTCCCGTTTCTCAGGCCCCAAGGTGAGATTTTAGCTACAAGAAGGACTTTTTTCACAAATATCTTCTGTGATTTGGACATTTTCAGGCCCGGGGACCTTTTGTGAGTCTAGAGCAGAGCCCAAATCCGGCCAGGGATGGCTGAGTGAGGCTTAACGATGTCGCCTGGGTAATTAGACAGAAAAAGGTCCTTACCAGGCACAAGGAGGCATGGGGAGGGCAGAGCTGATGTGGTTGTTAATCCCATAAACCAGGGAAAATCCAGGCAATAACTCCTGTGGGAGCAGCCTGTAAAACGCTAGGAGAGCAGCGCTGCTCCCAATCCATCATTTTTAGTGCCAGAATTCCCTGCTGGATTCGTTTGCTCCTCTCCAGGGGGGGTTTGCTGCTGGGGACAGGGCTGAGGGGTCACCCCTGGCTCCACGCTTCTGTCCCCTCAGCTGGGGCTGGAGCCTGGAGTGCAGCTGAGGAGCCCCAGGTGAAATCAGGGGCGAAAAACGCTGGAGAAGAATGATCCCCAAGTGATGGCGAGAAGAAATAACACCCAATTCCCTCATCCTTGGGAAGCTGGTGCTCTGAGGACCCCAAACCCCACTTCCTCCTCTAATTGTGGGTGAGGGATTCATCTCAGCCAGCTGTAGATCCCTGGAATCTCCCCAGAGCTGGAAGATAGGAGGTGACTCTCCCACCTGGGATTCACCTGCGGCATTCCAGGTGCCCAAGTCAGGGTGAGGTGGCTGAGGAAGCCTGGACAGGTGAAATGTCTGTGTCCAGGCAGGAGAAATGTTTGGGAATCTTGGTGTTTTCCCAGCGAATGTCCTGGCTCAGCCAGGGATTTTTCCAGTCTCCACTCCCTTTTCCCAGCCCAGTGCGGATCAGCCGAGTTCATCCCTCCTTGTCTTTTCTACTGCCATGGAATTGGGCTGTCCCAGGCCACGAGGCTCTTCCAGGAGATCCATCCCACCCCAAGTCATGGTCATTCCACGGGAGGACAGATCCTGCCCCTCTGAGCCCTTGACCTCAGGAGCGGATGCTTCCATCTCCGAGAGTTCCAGGGAATCCCGAAGAGCCGTCCCAGAGCAGATGCCTTGTTTGTGGATCCGCACAGGTGGGATGGACCCCATGCCCCGGCAGCAGGGCGGCCCCAGTGTCACTTTTCCATTGGGATTCCTCAAAGATGTTGTCCCATTCCAGGTGACGTCACTTAGATGCCAAGAGGGCTCCCCTGGACAGACACCGGAAGAGTTTTTCGGGAGCCGCTGATGGATTTCAGAAGGAATTTGGAACCTCAGGTCATTCCATGACCCCGGGAACATCTCCCAGGAATAGCCTTCATGGGAAGAGGTGGGACAGTGTCCAGGGAGGATGTGTGATATCCCTGAGGACAGCAGCAGCTGGATCTGTCCCTCAGCATCCCAGCAAGGTTTGGAGGGGATTTGAGGGGACTTTCCGTGTGTTCCTTGGGAGGAAACCTTGGGAAGGGCAGGGAGGATGAAGTGCCTTTCCCAAAATGATCCCCCTTATCCAAAGTGGGACCTCTGAACAGGCAGTGCAAGTTGGGAATGTGGGGATTTGGGACGGGGGCTCAGCTTCGGGGCCAGGGCTTCTTTCATCCCCTTAAGAGCCTCAAGCCGCAGATCCTGGAATCATGGAATGTGCTGAGCGGGAAGGGACCCCAGGGATCATCGAGTCCAACTCCTGGCCCTGCCCAGGATCATTCCCAAGTCTCCCATTCCACCTTCTGCCTGTCTGGCAGGGCTCCTCCTCTTTATCCTCCCTCCCTGATGGGATCTCCCGGCGTTGGTTTGCTTTTTCCTTGTCTCTCCCCACTGCTCTCCCGGAGCTCTGCTTCCGTGAAGGAGCAGAGAGAAGGGAAATCCCCCCAAAATCCTGTTTTCCCTCCTCCCTGGGCAGGTGCTGAGTGGGATCCCAGGGCTTTGCTCGGCTGTGTGGGCCGGGAATCCAGGGAAAAAGGAACAGTAGCTTTTTCTCTCCCCGGCGACGCCGACGGGGTGATCAGAGGAGCTGGCCGGAGTCCTAATGAAGATAAATGAGTATTCCCACTCCTCCAGCTCTTCCAGCTGTTATTGATGGGCTGCGGGGTGAAAGGCGAGGGCCGGAATGCTCATTTCAGCCGCCGTCACGGGCTGGGGTGGAGGGGAAGGTGCCGGGAAGTTCCTCCACCACCGTGAGCACGCCGGGCTTTACAAGGCTTTCTCCATTCCTTCCCCATCCATCACCTCCCGGGATCCCTTTGTAAATGCAAATTGCACTTTGATAGGAATAATGCACTGAGCCCCATTAGTGTCGGGTAATGGGGAGGGTGATTTTAACGCCATCCTTCTTCAGATAAGGCACCGGGGAGCTTCTCTGGGGCTGTGTATCAAAAACCCATCGGGAGCCGGGCTCCTCCCATCCCCGGCCTTGGATGGAGCTGGGATGTTTTTTATTTTGGGGCTCAGGGTTCTGGGATGCTTTTTATTTCGGGGCTTGAGGCTCTGGGATGTGTTTTGTGTCCGGGGCTCGGGGTTCTTTTGGTTTGGGGTTGGGGATTTGTGGGGCAGCTCCAGGGTTTGGCCCCATTAGTGAGAGCTCGGAGCTCACCCCCTTCGACCTGGTTCCGGGACAAGGAGGGATGGCTCTGAACTGGAACTGGGGAGATTTAGACTGGATTTGGGAGGGAATTCTTCCCTGTCAGGGCATGAGGGGCTGGGATGGAATTCCCAGGTTTGCTGTGGCTGCCCCTGGATCCCTGGGAATGTCCAAAGCCACGCTGGACATTGGGGCTTGGATCCACCTGGGANAAGGGGCTCCAGGAGAGCTGCAGAGGGACTGGGGACAAGGCCTGCAGGGACAGGACACAGGGAATGGCTTCCCAGTGGCAAAGGGCAGATTGGGCTGGGATGTTGGGCAGGAATTGCTGTCTGGGAGGGTGGGCAGGGGCTGGGCTGGAATTCCCAGCTTTGCTGTGGCTGCCCCTGGATCCCTGGCAGTGCCCAAGGCCAGGCTGGACACTGGGGCTTGGATCCCCCTGGGACAGTGGGAGCTGTCCCTGCCCGTGGATGGGCTTTAAGATCCCTTCCAACCCGAACCAGTCCTTGATTCCATGGCAAGGTTGTCCCAGACTGGAATGCCTGGATCCTGGGACGGTGGGATAACCTGCCTCCTTCCCAGTTCTCCATGTGGGGAAGGACCAGCTGGGATTTTAGGGTGCTGAGATCCCTCATCCCCTGGGGCTGTTCCTTCACAGGCTCTCCCTCTCCCAGCAGGAGGGACCCGGCCCAATCCCAGCCCAATCCCGGCCATCACCATCTCCCCTGGGATGCAGCGTTGGGATGTGCAGAGCAGCCCCACAGGTCCCTGGGATGTCCCTGCACCACCAAACGCATTTTCCTCGTGTCCCAGCCTGAGCTCTCCCTCCCAGGGCGAGCAGCAGCAGCTCCAGCACTGAAATGCGTTAAAGCTGCTGTAAAATTCCAGAAAAAAGGAACATTTGAAGGCACTGAGATCCCCCTCCACACTCACACTTTGGGAGGTCAGGAAAAGAAACGGCTTTGAAGTGTTTAAAAACAAATCTGGGGCCTCGTTCATCTTCATTAATGAGATATTTAACCAGGCCCTTTTAATAACTTTTTGATGCCTGTGCCAAGGGAAAAAATAATAAAAAAAACATTTTCTGCTTAAAAGAGCTTGAGTTTGGTCTCTTTGCTGATTAAAAGACCATTCTGCTCCGTGCCTTTTCCCACCTTAATCCCTAAATCCTTGCATTTTTTTTTCCAGGTATCATCGTCACATTCCCTCGGAGCAGCTTCTCCATGGGCACCACTGGGATTTGTGCCAGTGATGTCAGGGAAAGGAGGTGATTTTTCCATCTCTCGCAGGTTTTCCATGCAGGATTTAACCCCCTGGAGAAATCAATCCCGCTGGAGCCCTCTCCCTACCTGTTTGGGTGTTATTTGAGTTATTCCTGAGCTGGAGGGGGTTTTTCTCCAGGAAGAACTGGAAATCCAAACCATCGGGGAGCACCAATCCGCAGCTCCTTCCCAAAGGGCGGCTCCAAAGGTGTGGCGCTCCGGCACCTTCCCAGCGGAGCTGGAATATTCGGAGCCAGCCGGGAACATCTGAGCGAGCCCCAGCGTGGCTCTTCTGAACTCCGGGGTGGGAACCGCCGATTTTGGGGGTCCTTGACTCCCAAAATGAAGGATTTGGGGAGGGAAAAGTCCTTTCATAAATCAAGCGTGGAGAACAAAGGGAGGGAACGCGGGAAGCGCAGGGGGGACTTCCCTGTTTCTCAAGGAGCAGAAGGAGAGGGATGGGGATGGGGAAGGCAGCGTCGTTAAAGTGAAATCCCGACTGGAACGACAAAAGGAAAAGAAATTAAAGCCAGATTCGTTCCCCTGGGCCGGAGGAAGGAGGATCCCGTTGGATTTGTTCCTCCTTTCTTGTTTCCTTCAAAGCCAGGAGATCAATTGCGGGCCTTAATGAGAACCGTCTCGTGCCAGAGGTGGACAATGGAGCGGGACGGGGACATCCCGGGGATTTTACGGCAGCTCGGAGCATTGGGATCCATCCCTGGAAGCGCCAGCCCATCCCTGGAAGTGCCAGCCCTTCCTCTCTGGGCTTTGTGAGTATCCCGGCCCTGAGTCCGAGCAGCGAGCACTGGTAGCTCTTCCCATCCTGATCCCAGGGAATGAGTGTCCGTGGGTCCATCCTTGGTCCCACACCCATGTTGGGATCTGGAAATTCGGGATCAGGATCTGGTTTTGAATCCCCCAGTGCCGGGCTGTTTGCGAGCATCCTGGTGCTGAGCCCAAGCAGGGAGCGCTGGTGGCAATTCCCATTCCTGATCCCGGATCTGGGAAAGCATCTTGGCCTTCCTGGAGAGTCTCAGGAGGACAGGAATGGCTTTGGGAAGACAGGGATGGCCTCAGGGTGGCAAGAATGGCCTCAGGGTGGCAAGAATGGCCTCAGGGAGACGGGAATGGCCTTGGGAAGATGGGGATGTCCTTGGGAAGACAGGAATGTCCTCGGGAAGATGGGGGTGGCCTCAGGGAGACAAGGATGGCTTCACGGGGACGGGAACGACCTCACGGAACTGGACACTCAACTCGTGCCAACACCGAGGCCCCAACTCCCACGCCAAGGTAGGAAGGACACACCAGGGGGGATGAAATTCCCGATCATCCTGGGAATCACCCTGGGAATCGTCCCCATCTCCCGCTCCGTGGGCGGCGGCAGGAACGGGGAGAACCTGGGCACATCCCGGCGGAGCGGAGCCTCCCAAATCCGCGCGGAGCCGCCTCTTCCGAGGCCTCCGCCGGGCCCTGGGGATGAATCTTCTTTCAGAGCGAATTCTTTGCTCTGTCACCCGATCGGCCTCGATCCTGGAGCTCCAGCGGGAGAGAGGGACCTTTCAGGGCGGCTGCGGGGGGCAGGGCTCTGCTAATCACCCCGGGCTCTTAATGAATGCAAATGAGCGGCAGGTACCTCCTCGTTCCCAAATGTTAACAACTTCCTGCCCGGATCGGGATCCCTGAAAACCTCTGGGCAAAGGATTCGTCCTGAGGTCTCCTCATCTGGAATGTTTGAGGCTCGTTTGGGGATTTATTCGGGTGGAGGATGCTCAAAGGGGGCAACCCCTCCGGGTTATCCCGCACCAGCACCCCGCTTATTCCTTAAAACCCTGATTTCCCTTCCTGTCCTGAATCCGGGATGTTCCATGCAGGAAAATGGGGTTTGCCTTCCAGAAAAACTCCCAATTTCCCTTCCTGTCCTGAATCCGGGATATTCCATGCAGGAAAATGGGGTTTGCCTTCCAGAAAAACTCCCGACTTCTCTTCCTGTCCTCAATCCGGGATGTTCCATGCAGGAAAATGGGGTTTTTCTCCTAAAAGTCTCCTGGTTTCTCTTCCCATCCTCAATCCAGGATATTCCACGTAGGAAAATGAGTTTTGCCTTATAGAAATCCTGGAAACGGCTCAAACTAAACGTGAATTTATTTCCCCGATTTTTAACTGGGAGCATGGATCGATTTTGTTGGATCAATCAGTTTTCCTAAAAAGAAGGGAAGTTTTCCTAAAAAGAAGGGAAGTTTCTGCAAATTTTCCTTAAAGGAAGGGAAGTTTCTCCGAGTTTTCCTTAAAGGAAAACCAAATTCTTGGGGAGGAAAACCGCCCTGGGACTCGGTGATCCTAAGGATGACCTGGAGAAACCTGTCCTGTGTGTTTTGGGATGTGGAGAAACACTCGGAGCCAGCATCACCCAGGAGTGATATCCCGATTCATTCCATGGATTTCCATGGGGCCGTTGTGTTTCCTTGGAACCACGAGGCCCCATCAGCAGCTGGGAAGATCCAGAGTGGCTCTGTTGGAAAGGGGATGAAGGATTTTGGGAAGGAACGGAGCTGTGGTGCTTTCAGCTTCATTCCACATCCTTAAGGGCAGTGGAAAACACCCCCAAAACTCCCCGAAACCAGGAAAAATTTGGTCTGGAAAATTCTCTTTTCTTCCTCTTCCTCAATCCCTTCCTCACTTGCAAAATTCCCTCTCTTCTTCTGGGAATGGAGAAGGAAAACCCCTTCTTGCTTTGATAAAAAATCCCACTAATTCCACATGGAACAGGCTCCCATCCCTTCCCAATCCCGCTTTTCTGGGCCACCTCTTGTCCTCAGGGTGACATCCTTGCTCCAGGGCCTCATTCCAGAGGATTTTCCCTGTTTTTAAGGCTCCTTGGCCTTGTGGGATGAAGGTGCTGGGGGGGTGTGGGGTTGGTGAGGGGTCCTCACCCAGGACAGGCTCTGGGAAGGCCGGAAATTTTGGCTGTTTGAGCCAAAAAAGAGAGGAATTTTAAAAAGATTTCGAAGGGAAAAGGGGAATTTTGGGAGTCCTTGAGGAAAGAGGAGGCCCAGGCTGGTGTCCAAGGGCACCGAGCCCTTCGCTTCGGCAGCAAATCCCACCTGGAATTTCCTCTGGATGAGGTTGGCATTTTGGGGCTTGGTTTGGTTCCTTTCCTTTCTTTCCTCCCCGCTTTTCCTTGTTTTCCTGGTGGGTTCAGGAAGGAAAACTGTCGGGATTCAGGGATGAGAGCGGAACCGTGGGCAGGCGGAAAGGGCTCAACTCCAGCCTGGAATCCCAGCTCCACAAACGCTCTTGGGATTTAAAACCTCTTTTTCCAAGGATTGGGGGATGAGTTGGGAAGAGGGGCGGGAGCAGAGAGGTGGAAGGGAGAAGGTGGGAATCTCCAGGACAAGGAGAAGGATGGGAATTCGGGATAACGGGATAAATCCCAGCCCCCTTCCCAGGGAGGAAATCCGGGATTTGGAGAGAGCAAACGTTGGGATATTCCCATTCTGGGGGTCCTTGGAGTTGCCTCCTCAGCCAGGTTTTATATTCAAATATTTGGGGTATAAATAATGTTTTAACAACAACTCCAGAATCCTATTTTTTAAAATATCCATGGATCCCTTGCTCCCTCCTCCCCTCCCCATCCTGCATTCCCTGGAATTTTGTGTAGGGATGAAGGGAGAAAATTCCCTGGGATTTCTTCACCTTCCAGAGTGGGGGAAGGTGGTTCCCGTTATGCCTTTGGAATTTTCTCCATGGCCTGGAGAGGAATGGAGGCTGGACTCTTGCAAGGATGCACAAATCCCACACATCCCACCTTTTTTGGGGGAATTATTGGGAGATCCAGGCCGGGGGAAAGATAGGTTGGGAAAAGGGGTGAAATTTGGGAGGATGGCTTTGCTGGCAGCAGATTTAAAAAATAGATAAGGAAGATTGTTTGGAGAACCAGGATAAATCCCAGGCAGTGCTGGCGGGTCTGGTTTTAAAGGAGATTTTTTTTGGGAAGGTTTGGCAGAGAAAGGGAGATTAAAATAAATTATTTGAAATAAATAAACAATTCAAAAATTAATAGAAGGGAATTTTGAAAACTCAGGAAAAGGATCTCTTCTTCCTGAGGAGAATTCCAAAGTAAGAGACCTTAAGGAGAAACTCTGGATACCTGGGATTACTCGCAGAAAACATTCCCAGTTCCATCACCGCTCATCCGACCCAGAAGTGAGGGGGAAAATCCTGCAAAATTCTCCTAATTGGGACAAAAAAAAAAGGGAACAGAAGCTCAAAACTTTCCCTGTGCAGGCCCCTTGGGGATTTCTACCGGGAATTTGGGACTTGGGATGCTCTGGGGGGGTTTTGGCCACTGGATTGCTGCCTTGGGATTGGGTTTGGAGGAGAAATTGAAGGATTTTGGGGAGTAAAGGGGCTGAGAGCAGCCACAAAATGCAGGAAAAGGGATTGGGAATGGGGATAAATTGGGTTGGACTCCATTTATCGTGAATCCCTGAACTGGAATTAAACCCCCCTGTAGTAAAATTCCACTGAAACCCGGCAGGAAAATCCCATTTTTGGAGGGATTTCCTTGGATTTGGGTTGGGTTGCCCCCGGAGCATCTTCCTGAGGGCCCATCCAGAGCTCGGGGTCTGAGCAGCCGCAGCCCGGCCGCTTTTGGGTTTTTAAGGGATCAGAAGTTGCGTTTTGGGGTTCTGTTGGGATTTTCGTGGGGTTTTGGTGGGGTTTTAGCGGGGTTTTTCCGCGGCTCTGCCAGCATCCCCCTTCCGGCGGCGCCTGGAGCGGGCCCAAGGCGCGTCCGCGCTCCTCGGGAAAAGGCGGATGCACAAAAAAGGGGAATATCAAAATGATCTCGTTTCTGTCTCTCCCTGGTCTCCCATGGAACAAAGGACAGATGGGAACAAGAAAGGAAGGAAAAAAGCATCACCTGTTCCCACCCAGTCCTGGAGCGATCCGGTCATTATCTCGGAGCTTCACATTTCCAAAGGGGCTTCATTTTCCTTTGAAACACTGGCATTTTGTTAAAAAAAACCCAAAACAAACCAAAAAAAAAACCAGGGAAAAAACTGAATTTAAGCATTCCAGCCCCCCCCAATCCAAAGGGGTTTTCCCCGTGCTTTTCCCCCCAGCCCCGAGTTTAACACCTGGGAAAAGAAAGTGGGAAGGAAATCCAAGGAAAACAGAAAGAAAGGGCCCCCCCAAGGGCGGCTTTTCCCGATCTGCATCCGACAAAAGCCTTTGGTTTTCTGTCATTCTTTTCATTTCCTTGCTGGCTCCCCCAATTGTCAAAGCCCTCAAGAAAATGCACTTTAGCTCTTTGTCCCCAAATGTAATTTGATAAACTCCGGGCAGAAACATTCGGGTTTCGGAGGCTTTTCAGAAAAAAAAAAAAAAAAAGGAAAAAAACGGGGGGAAAAAAGGGGAAAAAAGGGGGAGGGGGAGAAGGGGGGAAAAGGGAAAAAAATAAGAGGGAAAAAGGGGGAAATAAGAGGGGAAAGGGGAAAAATAAGAGGGGGGAAGGGGAAAATAAGAGAGAAAAAAGGGGAAAATAGAGGGGAAAAGATGAGAGAAGATATCGAGGAAAAAGAAAAATGAGGGAGGGAAAGGAAAAAAAAAGGGGGAAGGATCAAATGAAGGAAAAAATGATAAAGAATAAAAAGAAGAGGGAAAAGGAGAAATGAGGGGAAAGTAAAACAAAGAATGATAAAAGAGAAAAAGAAGAATAAAAAGAAGGGAGAAAATGAAGGGGAAAGGAAGGGGAAATAAGGAAAAAAGAAAAATAGATAAAGGAGAAAGAGAAGAAGAAAATGAAGGGGGGAATAGTTTAAAAAAAGAAAAATAAGAGGGGAAAAAGAGGGAAAAGAAGAGGGAAATAAAAGGGAAAAAAATTAGGAAAGGCAGGGAAAACCCCCAGAAGGGATAAAAGTGGGGGAGCCCCTACTGAAGAATCTCTTGGAGCCTTTGGAATTTAAAAAGCGGGATTTTAGGAGCGGGGTGACGGAGCCAAGGCCGGAGGCTCCGGGGGTGGTGGGGGGAGAAGCTTGACATTGTCATCATCCCTAAATCCTTGGGAATCCTCATTTTCCAGCGGCACTTTCCCCCCTGTGGGCGGGGACCACCCCGGCTCCCACGCTATAAAACACTCCGGGTTTTCCCGGGAGTGGGAAGCGGCCGCCGGGGCCAACTTGGACTTGGAGGTTTGGGTGAGTGGCCAAAATAATCCGGATTTTCTTCCCGGGGATTTTCCCAGGTGGGGTTTGGGGTTTGGGATGCTGCCGCGTCCGATCGCTCGCGGAATATCCGCGGAATATCCGCGGCCCTTCCCGCGGGATTTCTGCCCCCCAAGGGGGTGGCTGTGGTTTGTTCATCCAGAGGGTGGGAAGAGCGGTGATGACAATTCCCAAATTTCGGTGCAGGGATGAAAAGGCGCCTGGTTTGAAAAATATTTCAGGAAGCAAAGCCCCCAACCAGGAATGAGGCCTATTCCCAGCTGAGGGAAGTGGTGGAATTCTTCTTCCAGCTCCCAAAACCCTGGCAGAGGTTGGGGGGGTGGGGAAGAGCAAATTTGAGGAAGGAGGAAAAATTAATTGGGAAGTCTGGGGGGGGGGTGGTAAAGGAAAGAAATTGGAATCTGGCTGCAAAAAATTCCAGTCGGGGGCTTGGGTGCAAAAAAATTCCAGCTGGAAGTTTGGCTGGGAAAAAAAAAAAAAAAAAATTCAGGCTGAAAGTCTGGATGCAAAAATTCCAGTTCAGGGTTTGGATGAAAGGAAATTCCAGCTGGAGATTCGGGAGCAAAAATTCAGTAAAATTGGAGGATGAGTTAAAAAATGAAACGTGTTTGGGTATAAATCCCTGGGATTGTGGAAGTTGTTCCTGCCAGGGTTGGAATGGGATGTTTAAGGTCACGTCCAATCTGGAATTCCCTGATTTTCTTATCAGGATTGGGGTGGGGTTCCCCCCCTCTTCATTATCAGCCTGGAAGGGGCAGCGGTTCAGTTCCCAAGGGGTTGGAGCTGGGATTCCTCTGGAATGTAAAATTCCATGGATTCTGCCCTCCTGAGCTTCACCTGTGCAGGTGGATGGGAGCGGGAAACGAGCTTGTGGTGCATCCCAATTATTAAATCAGCTCTAATACCGTTAATTAATATTAATTAATGGAAATAAACCCCAGAAACAAACAAACAAACAAACAAAAACGGGATCAACATTCCTAATGGATCATTATCAGGAAATTCCTGCTGGACAATGAGATATTTGGATGAATTGGGTTTTTTTTTTAATTAATTTTTTTAAATTGCATATGGGATGAGGTAAAAAAAAAAAATCATGGAGTGAGACGTGAAAATTGAAAATTCCTCCTCTGCTTTCCAAGTTCTTTCCAGTTTCCTCTTTGGGAATGTTTTGCCTGGATAAGGAAAGGCGGAATTGGGAAGTGGGGAAAAAAAAGGGGCAGGGATGTGAGGAAGACTCGGACAAGGAGAAAAATGAATGGTGATTTTAGAAGGGATTTTGGGAAGGGAAAAAAAAAGGAATTAAAAAGGAATATTACCTGGAAGCGCCTCTGGAATTTTCTCAGGGAATCCAGTCCATCCGCACGGCCAAGGGGGTGCAGCTGCCTGTGCCTGGGAGCGGAAAACAGGGAAGGAAAATTCCCACTGGGAGGTTCTGTGTGCAGGGAGAGACTCCAGCACCTCTTTTTGGGAGGACCTGGGAAGGCAGAGCTTCCCCAAGTTCCCTGGGAATGAGGATACCCTGGGAATGCTGCTCCGGGTGCAACCTCCGGGACTCTCTGCTGCTCTCTCCAGCTGGAATTGAACAGCACGGGAATTTTCAGGAGCTGCAGGGAGAGCATTGCCCACTCCTGGCAGGGGAAATCCCAGGAAATTTGGGGGAAAAAGGGAATTTTGGTGCTTTATGGCCCAGGCAGAGGGAAAGCCTGGAGGGAGCTTTTCCTACGGGAAGGCTGTTCCCTCCTGGCACCGAAATTCCCTGTTTTTCCCAAGGTAGGAATTCAGGATCTCGTTTGTGTTGCAAAATTGGACTCCGGGGTCCAACCCCGTGGGAAAAGCGGGATTGAACCCTGGGATTTGGGAGTGGTTGAGCCCCAAACTCGCTGCAGCATCCTGGGGGGATGAGATCCCGGCATTCCCATTCCCGATGGGAAATCCGGCGGTGCCATCACCCCTTTCCCCCCTGGAACTGTCGCTCCCCCGGTGCTTTCTCCACCCCATTGGCGATTTCACGGCCCCTTGGCTTTGTTTAAAATCCCCCAGGCTCCACGAAAAGTTGGGAATGCCGTGGCCTCATCCCAGGGACCTGGCTTGAGCTCCAGGTCCGGCCTTGGAAAAGCCTGGATTTACCTCCGGAGGGTGGGAATCTGCCCCAAGAGGAACAGATAAAATCCACAAATTTTTTTTTTTTTTAAACTCCACAAATACTTTTTTTAGGCCTTCCCAGTTTCTCCTTGAATTTCCAGCAGCAGGAAAAGAAATGTGAAACATTTCCATAAAATTCTTATGGAATTCCAAGCCGGTGGCTCATTCCTGCCCCTTTCCCTGCTCCTCGGAGGGGCTTTTCCACACACTTGGAAAGAAGTGGGAGATTTCAGGACAGGAATTCCGTGGCTTTGGGGAGGCCAAAAGCATCCCAGGCATGGATTTTCCATGGAAAAGGAAGGAGCAGGGAAGGCCTCCTCGTGGGGAATTCCAGGGGGTGTTTTCCAAGGCAGGCATCGGGATCAGGGATCATTTTGGGAAGGTGTTTAGGGAAGGTGTGAGGTGCTTGGAGCTGGATTTTTGGGAAGATGCTTTGGGAAGGGGCTTCAGGAAGCTTTTGGGAGGGTTTTTGGGGAAGGCGTTTTGGGAAGGTGTGAGGTGCCTGGAGCAGGTGTTCTAGGAACATTCTTTGGGAAAATTTTGGGGAAGATGCTTTAGGAACGGTTTTTGGGAAAATGCTTTGGGATGGTGTTCTGGGAAGGTGCATTGGGAGAGGCGAGGTGCTTTGGGAAGATCCTTTTGGGAACCGCTTTGGGCAAGAATTTTGGGAAGATATTTTAGGAAGCGGCTTCAGGAAGGCGTTTTGTGAAGCTCTCTAGGGAAGGGGAGCTGGGACAGCGTGAGGAGCTTCGGGAGCCGCTTTGGGGCAAACATTTTGGGGAGAGGCTTTGGGAAGGGACTCTGAAAAAGTCTTTTGGGAAGGTTTTTCGGGAAGGTTTCTCGGGAAGGTTTTTTGGGAGGGCATTTAGGAAAGGTTTTTCGGGAGGGGGAGATTTGGGTGAGAGACTCAGGAAGAGGCTTTGGGGAAGGTGTTTTGGGAAGGTTTTTCGGGAAGATTTTCAAGAAGGCTTTTTGGGAAGATTTTTTGGGAAGGTATTTCGGGAAGGCGCTTTGGGACGAGGCGATTTGGCTGAGGGATCCAGGAAGATGCTTTGGGAAGAGGCTTTGGGGAAGGTGTTTAGGGAAAGTTTTTCGGGAAGATTTTTCAGGAAGGTTTTTTGGGAAGGTATTTCGGGAAGGCGCTTTGGGACGAGGAGATTTGGCTGAGGGATCCAGGAAGATGCTTTGGGAAGAGGCTTTGGGGAAGGTGTTTCGGGAAGACGCCGTGGAGAAGCCGTGGGGGCCGAACCCGGGGCCAGCCCGGGCGGCAGGAGGGGGCGGGATCGGGAGGGGACGGGGAGGGGACAGGGAGGGGACAAGGCCACCTCCACCTGCCGCCTCCTGCAGTGCCCGCGGCCGCCACCGGGTGGGGCCGTAGGGCCGGGAGTGAGCGCGGCGGCGGCCGGGGGGGCGCGGGGCCCGCCCGGGCTCGGGGGCGCTCCGGCCCCGGGATGCGCCAGCCCCGGGAAGGGATCCTCGCTCCAGAGGGCTGATCCCACCCCGGGGGGACGGGGAAGGGGGCGAGGAGGTGTCCCCGCATCGGGACGCGCCGTGGCGGTGACGGGAATTCCCGTGGGATGCGGTTCGGGGGGGTGGGGGGGGGTCTCTCCCGAACAGGGATACACCGGGAATGGGGAGCGGGGTGGCGGGGCTGGGTATCCAAGGATGCGGGAGTTGGGATGGCTGCTGCCGCACCGGGGTGTTCCATGGGGATCCCGCTCCCGGAGGGGGGTGATGTAGGGAAGGGGTTCCAGCCTGGCTCCCCAAGGGGTTACCCCAAAAAAAGGGGTGAGGCGACACCCCCGCCCCTCCTCCCTGCGCTCCCACCGGGAACAGAGCGGACCCAGCCGGGGCGAGGCGAGGAGGGGGCGAAGGAGAAGGGGGGGAACTCAAAGAACTTTTGTTTTTCCTGTAATGTGAAGCAAATGCTTGGCCGCGAGCGGGCGGCCCCGGTACCTGCTGCCATCCCGGGGAGGGGGGGGGGGGGGNGCCCGGGGGCGGGCGGGGGGGGGTGAAATGGGCAGTTTGGGGGGGTTGGAGCCTCCTGGACAAGGGGGACACCCCTGGAAAAAGCGGCGTCACCAAGGCTGGCCTGGGAAGCAGCGGGGAGGAGGAGCAGGAAAATCCGCCCCCCTCAATAAAATAAAATAGAGCAAAACCCCAAAATGTGGTGGGAGCACTGAGGAAATCATTGCGAGGTTAATTATCACTGGTAATTAATTAATTAGGGGAGGGTGTTTAGGGTTAAGGCAAGGGGGGAAATAATTATGGAGGGAGGGGTCATCGCAAGGGGCCAAATCCTGGTGGGGGCAATTCTGTAATGGGGGAAATCAGGGAAAATGAGGGGGGGGGGCGTCAGGATCATCAAGGGGGGGAGGGAAATTATTCCCAGGAGGAAATTATGGAACGGGAACATCGATAGACAGGGAGAAATTTTCGGGGAGGGGGGAAAAACAAGCAATGCTTGGGGTGAATTAATGTCAGGTTTGGGGGTAAATCTGTGCCTGGGTGGGGGGAGAGAGGGAAACCACGGACAGGGGAAAATAATCGGGGGATAAACTGGGGGGGAAGATCATTGAAAAGGGGGGAGTTAACTGGGGGAATTCTCGTGGGGAAGAAATTTTTGCCGGGGGAAGCTTTAAGGGTTAAATATTGGGAGGGTGGGGGGGGATTGTTGGAAG
>WAAE01013435.1:99861-113583 GCA_013400495.1 Nicator chloris
GGACGAGAGAAGAGAAAAAAAAAAAATGAAGAGGGGGGGAGCAAATGGAGGTATGAGGGGGGGGAGGGGGGGGGAACAAATCAAGGATTAAATACTGGGGGAGAACAAATCAAGGATTAAATACAAGGGGGTCGAGGCAAGGGGAAAAGCACCGCGGGTTGAGTATCGAGGAGACGATCCCGGATTCGATATCGGGGGGACCCTCGCCTTGTGGGGGGTGGGGGGGATCCCTGAGGGGGGCTGAGCAGCGGGCAGTGCCCCGGGAGCGGGGGGGCCGAGGCTCTCGCTGCCCCGCCCGGGGTTCAGGCGGGCGGGGGTCCGGCGGGGCTGAGCCGCGCTCGTCTCTCCGCAGGCCGGCGGCGGGGAAGGAGCAGCGGCGGCAGCGGGAGGAGGAGGAGGAGGAGAAGAGGAGGAGAAAGAGCAGGAGGAGGAGGAGGATGAGGCCGAGCAGAGCGGCGTGACCGAGCCGCGGGCTCCGCGCCAGGGCTCGCACGCTCCAGCGCCGCGTCCCCCGGGCCGGCCCGGCCCCCCCGAGCCTCTGAAGTGCGGGTGGGGGCGCGGGGGGAGCAGCGGCGCTGGCGGCCGGCCCAGCCCCGGCTTCCCCGCCTCTATATAAACACACATTTGACTTTCTTTTGCCTCAAAGCGAACAGTGCAGAGGGGCTTTGCCCAGCAGCCCTGCCTCCCTCTTTTTTTTTTTTTTTCTTTTTTTTTTTTTTTTTCTCTCCTCTCTCTCTCTCTCTCTCTCTCCTCCTTACAGAAGTCTGGTGAAAAGTCTGGGGCTCCCAAATAAGCGGCGTCGCGAGAGATCTGTATTTATAGGGAGATATTTATATATATATATGTAGAGATAGAGCTATAAACCGAACCGGCTCGCTGCGTGTGTGTAGATGCATATATACAGCTATTTAATTCTTCCATCTCTCCAGCTCCTGGCTGAATTATTTTAAGATTTTTTGAACTTTTTTTTTTTTTTAATCTCTCTCCTTTCTCCCCCCCCCCTTTTTTTTTTTTTTTTCCCCTTTTCCCCCCTTTTTTTTTTTTTTTTTTTAGTTTTTCTTCCTCCTTCTGGTGTGTGTGGCTTTGCCTTGCAAGCGAGCGAGAGCCAGAGCATCTGCAGTTGGACTTTTTGGGGTCTTTTTTTTTTTCCGCCACTCCAGGATTTTTTTTTCTTTCTTTTTTCTTCTGTTTTTTTTTTTTCTATTTTTTTTTTCTTTTTGGTGGTTTTTTTTTTTTTTTGCTAATTTTTACCCTCACCTTTTCCCTCCTCACTCGCCCCCACCCCATTTTTTGGGGGGCGCTGCTTTTCCTCTTTTTTCCCCTTCCCCGACCCCTTTCCCCTCTCCCTCCGTGCGCGCGTGGTGCTTTTTTTCCTCCGTGTCACTCTGTCAAGTTTACCCCAAACAAGCCCAAACTTCGCAGCGAGCGGCAGAGCAGCCACAGCTTTTCACCCCCTAATTTTTTTTATTTAATTTTTCTTTTTTCAAACCCTCCTCTTTCCCCTCGCTGTTTCCCCAACCTGCCGGCGCAGAGGGGGGCGAGCCGGGGCCCCCCTCGCCCCAGGACCCCCCAGGCAGCGCCGAGCGGGCGCTCCGCACTCGCCCTCTCTCCGCGCGTGTGTGTGGGTGCGAGCGTGGTGCCTGTCAAGGGGCTGTTTCTCTCCCCACCCTCCTCCTCCTCCCTTCTTTCCAAATATGCTTTTTGCAAGTTTTGATCTCGTCTCGGCACTGGCTACCCTCGCCGCGTGCTTGGTGTCACTGACTTTGCTGCTGGCCGTGTCCCAACAGCTGTGGCAGCTCCGCTGGGCTGCCACCCGCGACAAAACCTGCAAGCTACCAATCCCCAAAGGCTCCATGGGATTCCCTTTAATCGGAGAGACCTTCCACTGGCTCCTGCAGGTAAGGAGGATTCCCTGCTCTTCGCTGCGAGCTGGGTTGGGACCGGTTTCTTTTTTTTTTTTTTTTAATAGTTATTTTTTCGGGTGTTTTTAGGGCTTTTTCTCGCTTTATGTTTTAAAATTTTTTTCCCCCTCGTCTTCTTTCCCCTCCGATTGCATCATGCGGCTTCTCGGCGAGCCGGGGAGGGAGAGCCGGAGCCGGGGAGCGGCGGTGGCTGCGGGGGCACCGAGCGAGCGCGCCCGGGCCGGGCTCGCCCCGCGCTGCGCTCCCCGCCGGGCTCGGCGGGGGCTGCCCGGGCTCGGCATCGCCCCTGGGCTGCCAACCCCCTTCTCTTCCTGCTCTCCTCAGCCTCAATTCTTGCCAAAAAAACCTCCAAACCCGTAGCGCCGGAGCCGCGGGCGGAGGCGGCCCGGGCTGGATGCGGGGGCTCCGCCGCTCGTGTCCCCCCCGAGCCGCGGCTCCGTCCCGGCCCTTCCCCGCTGCCGGCGCTGCTCCCGGCCCGGCTCCCGCGGCGGGGGAAGCCCGCCGAGGTAATGGGGAGATTAACCCGGGATTAACCTCGCTAAACGCCCAACAGCGGCGGGCGGAGCGGGATCCCCCCGCACCGCGGGGCGAGGGGCGGCTGCCAAAAAATCGGGGGAAAAGGGGAAAAAAATAGTAGAGGATGAGAGGCAGGAGGCGGCTGGCGGGGGGGGGTGCCTGGCTCTGGGGGGATCCGCCGGACGTGCTCGGGGCACCCCGGCGCTCGCAGCATCCCGGGAGGGAACCCCCGAGGAGAAACCGCGCCAGGGTTTCCCCCTCTCTCCTCCCAGCAGCAGCGAAAAAAAAAAAAAATTATAATAATCAAAGGAGGATGCTCCCGCCCTTCATTGCCGCAGCCGGCGGCGGGGCAGGACAGCCCGGTCCCGGCGGGGACAGCGGCGGCGTCCCCCGGTGTCCTCCCCCCGCCACCGCCGGGGAAGCCCCGCCACGGCGGCCCCGCTCCGCCGCCCGCCCCCGGCGCCGAAGGGGTTAACGGCACGCTCTCAATAGGGCTTTATTTTTTAAAGAAATTTATCAGATTTTTACAGGGGGACCAGAAAAGGGTTCTCGCTTTTCCACAGGCTCCGTCCAAACAGAGTCCAGGGCTAAAAATACAAAAATTTTGTATAAATTGGACTCCATTCGCAACTTGTGCCGCATAAAGGTGCTCTTTGTGCTGCCCTGGAAATGGTGTACAAATAACTCTTTATTAATGCCACAAAAAGGACTTTAATTATATTTACGCAGATCAAGAAACAGGGTCACCTGAACATCTGAACCTCACAACCGCGCTTTTGTTTCAAAATAAACACCCGCGCTCTCAGCCCGGCGGCGCGGCCGCGGCGCTCGCAGCGCCTCTCCCCGCTCACCAGGGGGGGTTTTTTGGGGGGACCCCCCGCCCCCGCTATTGCTGCGGCTCCGGCCGCCTCTCCGCCGACAAAAGCCCCTGGACCATGTGGGAAAGTTATTAAAGTCCCTGAAATCTGGAGATTTACTTAGGCAAAGCGCTGCCTTTCTCGAGTAAAATCAGCCCGAGCGAGGAGGGAGGGGGAAAGAAAGAAAGGAGGAAAAAAAAAAAAAGAGGAAAAAAAAGAGGGGGGAAAAAAGGGGGAGGGGGGGAAGGAAAGGGGGGGAAAAAAACAGGGGCGAGATGAGGAAAAATGGGAATATGTTTAAAAGTGACAGGGGAGGTGAAGGGAGAAGTAAAAGCGAGGAGGAGGAAGGGGGGAAGGAAGACACCGACCCCCGCCGGCGCTGCGGGAAGAGCGGGCGGGCTGGACACGGGGTGACCCCGCAACACCCCCAAACCCTGCCCCGATTCCCGGGACCCCCCGGCGGAGCTGCCGCGGGGTGACCCCCGCCGACCATCCCAACCCCATGGCTTCCCCCGCCTCTCGCAGGGCTCCTGCTTCCAGTCCTCGCGGCGGGAGAAGTACGGGAACGTGTTCAAGACGCACTTGCTGGGGCGGCCGCTGGTGCGGGTGACGGGCGCGGAGAACGTGCGCAAGATCTTGATGGGGGAGCACCACCTGGTGAGCACCGAGTGGCCGCGGAGCACGCGGATGCTGCTGGGCCCCAACACCGTGGCCAACTCCATCGGCGACATCCACCGCCACAAGAGGAAGGTCGGTGTCCCCGCTTTCCCCCTCCTTTCGCCCGTTTTTTCCCCTCCCCTCTTCCCTTTTATTCTTTTTTTTTTCTCTCCCTTTTCCATCCCCCGCGCCGGGCGGGGGCGCCGCGGCCGCGCTGATCCCTTGAGGAATTTTCAAGGTGGATCGGGATGGGGTAGGGAGTGGGGCGGGGGGGGACACGCGTGTCGTCCCGAGCCTCCCGCGATGGGGACACGCGTGACAGGAGCGGCGGGGAGGGCTCCCAAAAGGGCGATGTGGCACGGGGAGGGGCCCACGGATTGTGTCATCACCCCCTCCCCCGAACTGCAGGGACACCCCGAGGGGTTTTTCTTGGCGAGGGTGGTCTCCTGGTGGTGAGAACTTCCTTGGATTTCAGGGAATTTGGGATGCGGGTGGGGGTTCTGGGGTGGAGGGGTGGCTGGGGGTGGGCTGAGACCCTTTTGTGTCACCCTGAGGTGACACCGCTCCTTTAGAACACTCAGGGCAGCCTGGTTTGGGGATGTTGAGACCTTTTAGTGTCACCCTGAGGTGACACCGCCAGGGCAGCAAGTTTGGGGTGCTGAGACCCCTTTGTGTCATCCTGAGGTGACACGCCCCCCCACCCCTTTAGAACACCCAGATCAGCCAGTCTGGGGGTGCTGAGGCCCCTTTGTGTCACCCTGAGGTGACATCTCCACATCAGCCAGTTTGGGGGTGCTGAGACCCCTCTGTGTCACCCTGAGGTGACACCCCCAGGGCAGCCAGTTTGGGGGTGCTGAGACCCCTCTGTGTCACCCTGAGGTGACATCCCCAGATCAGTCAGTTTGGGGTGCTGAGACCCTTTTGTGTCACCCTGAGGTGACACCCCCAGGGCAGCCAGTTTGGGGTGCTGAGGCCCCTCTGTGTCACCCTGAGGTGACACCCCCAGGGCAGCCAGTTTGGGGTGCTGACACCCCTTTGTGTCACCCTGAGGTGACACCCCCTCCTCAGAGCCCCAGCCCGGTTTGGGGTGCCGAGCCCCAGCAGAGGTGGGGACAGTCCCCGTGTCCCCCCTGCTGCAGGGCTGGTGGCAGTGGTGGCGTGGCTGTCACACCCCATCCTCCAGGGCTCTGGCTCTTTCCCAGCTGGATCTGGGCTGGGAATGGTGTGGGATGAAGGGGGGGTGTGTCCCCCCCGCCTCTGCGGTGTGAGGACAGAGCTGGTGACACTGCTGGGGACACGAGGCCGTCCCCATCCCTGCCCCAAGGCCAGGTCCCTGCTCCAGCAGCGCTTCCTATTTTGGAGGCTGTAAAATCCCTTCCAAACCTCCAAAAATTCCTTCCCTCTTTTCTCCTGGGGGAGACGACGGGAAAACAAACAGCACATGACACTCATTAGTCACACTTTTTTAGGAGTGACACCACAAAAAAAACTGTGTCTGTCCCTGCCCCGAACCAGGACCAGCTCAGTCCCTCCAATCTGGGGAGTTTTTCCTTAAAAATGGAGATATTTTTCCAGCTGAGGGGAATGGTGATGGGGCTGCCTCCATCCAGGAGGAGAATTGGTGGCAGGAGAGGTGCAAATTTGGGAATGAGGGGTTTTCCTGGGTGGCAGCTTTGGCTCCCGTTTATTCCCTATCCAGGGAGGGTTTATTCCCTATCCAGAGAGGGTTAAGCAGGATCAGGCAGAGATCTGAAGGTGCCTCTGTGTCCATTCCCTGCTCCTTTCACCCTCCTGCACCTCTGGATTATTTTTTGCTCATCTGAAGTGGCCTTTGCTTGTGACGGCCTGGATAAAACCACGGAATTCCGGCCTTGGGAGCGGACAGTGTGGGCTATGGGGTCATGGAAAAGGGAGGCCTGACCTCTGTGGGATCCTGGTGGGTTTGGGATTGGCACCAGGGCCGGGCTGGGCAGTGCCAGCCCCACCAGGAGCGATGCCAGCAGCACAAACCCGCAGAGGTTTCCTCTCTCCTCCACGGCTCTTCCCGGTGTTCTTACTCCCGGGTTTTTCCTGCTGGGAGAAACCACGAGGCCAACCCTGAACTCTGAAACCCAAGGCTTTTGGAATGTTCTGAGTCCTAAAGATCCCCACTTTGTGCTCCTCAAAACCCCTTTTGCATCTTGATGAGGTGTTGGATGTTAGGAAGGAATTGTTCCCTGTGAGGGTGGGCAGGGGCTGGGCTGGAATTCCCGGAGAAGCTGTGGCTGCCCCTGGATCCCTGGCAGTGCCCAAGGCCAGGCTGGGATGGGATTTGGAGCACCCTGGGGCACTGGGAGCTGTCTCTGGCCTTGACAGGGAGTGGAATTGATGATCTTCAAGGTCCCTTCCAACGCAAGCCATTCCATAATTCCATGATTTTTGGCATCGCTTGTGATTCCAAGCCGGCAAGGATCCTAACTCCTAATTAATTCCTAAATCCCAATTAACTCCCAAATCCTAATTCCCGCATCAGGGGTGGCCAAAAGCCTCCCGAGCTCAGGTATTCCAGCAAAACCCTGTCCCAGGATGATCCCGGCTCCTTCTCCCACTCTTTGAGCTCCCACAAACTCTTTTTTCCCGGGATCTGGGATACTCCGGGACTTTATTCTTCTTAAAGGTTTCTCTTTCATCGGCTCAGCTCTGGAATTCAGGCGTTTTAGCCTCATTTCTTCACTCCACCTCCTGCTAATCGCTGCTTTTTGGGAGCTGAGCACCTCCCGCCTCACCCACCCTGGGCTGATCCCGATTTAGGGAATCCTCTCCTCCCCAAAAACCCCTCCCCCAGCAGGGAGATAAGCTGAGCCTGCCTCTAATGGGGTGAAAATCGATCGCGCTGCTCTTATCAAGATTCCGATGAGCAGATTAAAGCTCTTCCCATCAGGTGCGGCCTCTTCGGAGCTCGTTAACCCCGAGCTTTTGTTCTCCAATTCCAACTCTTCCCCACCCCGAAACTCGGAGAGCTCTCAGGAGAAAGGATTTGGACCCAGGCAGAGCTTAAATCCTAAAACCGAGCCCGAGTTCTCTTCTTGGCCCGCCAGGGAACCAAGGAAAGAGCTTGGAAAAGGCAGAACTTCCCACAGAATCCCCCCATTTCCACAGGGAGGGCGCCGCTCTTGAGAGGTTCGTTAAAAGATTTGGAGCAGTCGGAAGCTCCGTGGAGAGAGGATTTCCCGGGAAATCTTTTTGGTGGATGATGGTGCCGTTCAAAGCGTTGTGGGGGTTTCTGGTGCTCAGTGACCTCTCGGGTTTTGCTTCATCTCGGGGCTCGAGCCTTCACTCCTTCCTTTCCAATTCCCTGACCTTGCTGGAAACCGAGGCGGAATTCCTCACCTGGCGCAGGATTTTGGCCAAAATGAGGAAAAGCGGAGCGTGGAACCCGCCCCTGGTTGCCCTTCCAACCATTCGGGATCATCTCCTGCTCTTGTCCACGGCCGTGAATCCCCCTCATCTTCCCCAAATCCCCACGGGGCTGCATTTATTTCCAGCAGCGCCGGCAGCTCCTCTTCCAGCATTCCCTGGCAGGCGATCCGCGGTCTCCAGATTGTCACCGGGATGTGAGGATGAGCTCCAAACCCAACATGTTCTTGCAGGAGGGTTCTGGGATCTTGCCAGGGATCAGCTGCTCGGTGGAGCTTTCCAAGGAATTTCAGCTCCTCGGTGGAACTCCGGGATCAGCGAATTGCGGCTCTCGCCGCTGGATCCGCCGGAGGATGCTTGGATGGGAGCAGGGATAGGTGGGATGATTTAGGTGTTGGAGCTCTTCTCTCTTCCCTGTTTCCCCGTCCCAGCTGTTTTTTGGGATCTTTATGGATTCGTTATCCCGTCCCACGTAGAATATCCAGAAGTATTGGTCCTGTAGGTGTTGCTAAAGGATTCTGGGATGCAGGAGGTGCTCAGAGGGACCTCAATCCCAACCCTATGGAAGCTCTCTGCTTTTTCCCATCCCAAATTCATCGTTTCCCCTCCAGGAGGCTGTCAAAATTCCTACAAACCAGAGGAGACCTCCCTGTTTTGGGAAATGAACCGTCCAGTTATAGAGAGGGAATCCCAGGGTATGGAATCAGCTCGGAGCAGGGATGTGGGGCAGGATGGAAGGCTGGGAACAGGGAATTCCTGCGGCAGGGAATGTCTTCACTGCAGATGCCACTGGCATTGAAAATCTCTATAAATGGAGGAAATCCTCCCTGTTTTGGGAAATTAAGTCTCCAGCTATAGGGAGGGTTTGGAGTCAGCCTGGAGCAGGGATGTGGGGCAGGATGGAGGGCTGGGAACAGGGAAAATTCCTGCATCATGGAATGACTTCATTGCAGATGTCTCTGGCATTGCCTCCGGCCTTGGCCTCGGACAGAGCTGGGTGATCAAAGCAGTCTACAAGGAATAAATAAGAGCAGCTCCAAACTCCTCTCCCACTTTTCTGGGATCTTTATCCTGGCCAGGCTGGATCACGGAGTTTGTGTTGATGTTGGAGAAGGATCTGGGCCACCCCTGCTGGAGCCGGAGCTCCACGGTGGAATTTTTGTCTGGAATCACCTCCAGGTTGCTCACAGGAGCGACCCCTGTGGCTGAGCAGGGTCTTTGCTCCGGGATTTGGTGGCAGATCCCTGTCCCTGCCCACCCCATGGCGGCTGGATGCAATCCCTTGGGATTGCAGCTCCTGCTGGAACTCCCTGGGAAGGGTTGATGGGATCATTCCAGCTCCGTGCTCCGCTGGTCGCCCCATCCCGCTCTTGTTTTGGCCGCCCAACGGTGCCACCCACACCATTCCCTGTCCCAGCTTGGCTCTTCCCTCCATCCTTGTCCCCTCTGGTCCCATCCTGTCCTTGTTGACCTCTTCAGTTCCCGTTCCCACCTGTGAAACCCCAGATCTTGGGAGTGTTGATTCTGGGGTGAAAGGAGCTGTAAGGAGGGCAAAACAAAGCTGATCTTAGGGATACTGCAGTCTCTGCTTTTACGGGATCTAATTCCAGCGGGAAGCTGGAATTCAGCACTCCTGTGCCTGCAAGGGGTTCCTGGTGGAGAAGGAAATGGGAACTGGAAATGGTCAGAGCCTTTAGGGTTTAGGTCAAGCCTGAGCAGTGCCCAGGGCCAGGAAGGAGATTCCCAGTGCAGGATCCTGCACGGGAAAGGTGGGATCAGACTTTCCTCGGGATCGTCTAGTTTGGCAGGAGAGCGCCGGACTTGTGTTCCAGCGGAGCCATCCCAAAATAGGCACAGCCGGCTCAAGAAACAACAACAACAAAAAAAAGGGCAAAGATGGAATAAAATAAAAGCAATCCATGGGATTGCTGGGGACACATCCAGAGATTCCAGGAGGGAGCAGGGAGGCCCTGGTTTGTCTCAGGGTCCAAAGCTCCATCGCTCATTAACACACCACAATTAATGCTCTGCCTCCGAGGCACGCAAGTGTTGAGCTCATTAGCACCGAGTGGAAAGGTCCGGGGCTTTGGAATCGTTTGCGAGGGGATTAAGAACACAAAAGGGGCCATAAATTTACAGCCAAATATAAACCAGCTGCTGTGGGCTCGGCTGGGGGGGGAGGGAAGGATCGGGATCGGGATTGGGGTGGGGGAGAGGGCCGGAGGAGGAAGGAGGGATGGGAGGTGGCAGGGATGGACCTTTTCCTACAAAAAACCTGGACTGAGGTTGTTAGGAAGGGGGCTTTTTTTAGGGTTTTTAGGATTTTTTTTTTTCATGTCTATCCAAGCCTCCCAGCCTATTCCGTGTGCCCACGGTGGAAAAGAAATCATCCCAGTCCATCGGAGCCAGCTCCCAAAATTAGATCAAATAGGCTGAATTCCAGCTGCCATCAGCTCCAGCCCCTTCTCCGTGCCATGGGAGACTTAATCCATGGGCAAAAACCTCTGGAGCAGGGAAAATCTTCCATGGATGGAGGATGGCTCCTGCTCCCGTTCCGGGGGAAGAATTCCTGGGCTGGGTTGGCTCCTTGACTTTAGACCAAGCAGTGCTGTCATCTCCAGGGGTGTAAATCCAGAGTAATTCCAAGGGATTAAAAAAAAACGCCGAATGGAGGAGCTCCTGGCTAAAACACAAATTTGGGGGGATTTCACGGTGCCGTCCACCCCAAAACTGTCCATGAGCTCCAAGCCTGCTGTGCTGGCGGAGCAGGATTGCGGCTGCGGGATACCCTGGGAGCCGAACATCCCCAAAAGTTGGATTTTCCACCTCCCTGGGCCATCCAGGGTGGGAATTTTTGGGTGTCCTGGGAGGCACGGAGAAGGCAAAGCCCGTCCCTGGGCAGCAGCGCTCTGAGCTGGGTGGAACTGCAATCCAGGCTCCACTTCCAGAGGGACGGGGAGTGAATCCCTGGGATGTGAGGGACCAGGAGTGAATCCCAGGGATGTCAGGGAGTCAGGATCCATCCTGCACCGTGGTCCCTTTGTTTTTTTCCATCCATCCTCCTCCATCATTCCAAGCAGCTCATGGAACCTCCTCTGTTATGGTTTGTAGCATTCCACTCTGGTGGTAACGGAGCTCTCCATCACTTCCCAGGTGGAATTTTTTCCATGAAATATCTCCCATCTGCTGGTTCTCCAGCTTCTTTCTCCTTAGAGGGTGGCCTTAAGTCGGGATCACCTTGTGGGGTCACCTCAGCCCTTGTCACCTCCTCCCTGGAGCTTTAATCCTCACCTGGTCTGCAGGAGCTCCTCAGGTGTTTGCTCAGCCCATGGAGGTCTTGCAATCCTCAGGATTTCCTTGGAGGAATCCCTTTTCCAAGCTTTTTTCCCCTCATTCCTGCCGTGAGACCGTGCATGCTCTGGAAGGTTTTTTGATTCCTTTGGGATGAAGTGGTCGCACCATGGATCGGGAATTTCCCACTCATCCCCTCCTGAGTGTGGCCAGCTCTTGCTCTGCTCTGTTCCCAGTTTCTGGAATTCTTGGCAAGACCAAGGACTGGTTTCTTTTTAAGTCTGGCTTTGTCTCTAGGTTACTAAATCCATAGGGGTCCTTCCCTTTCGTCCTCTCTCTGTGCTCCAGGAAAATGCATCAGGCCAGTAAAAACTGGGATTTTTCTCCTAATATTTCACTTCCACTGGTTGCCTGGGAAAGCTGTTCTCCTCCTCCTCATCTCCAGGGAAACCCTCACGTCCACCCCACAGGCAGTGATCCATCACCAGTTGGGATAGCCCATCCCAGGGGTTGGAATTAGATGGTCTTCAAGGTCTCGTCCAACCCAAACCATTCCACAATTCCCTGAGGAATGAGAGCTCCGACCATGCCCTGTGGGTTTGCGGGATTCTCCTTCCCCATGGCTCCTGCCAAAGGCTCCATCCACAGGGATCCCAGCTGGATCCTGGCCAGCTGATCCCATCCTTCTGATCCCTTTTCTCCGGACACAGCCCCCATTCCTTTGCCATGACATCTGTGGATGTGGGATCTTTCTCCCTCCTTGAGGAGCATAAGGTGAATTTTATTCTCCTTTTCCTCTGTAAATAAATAGGCAGAGGACACTTGGAGCAGCATTCCAAAGCCGATGAATCCCAGTGCCTTTTAGTAACACCATAAAGGCCGAGAGGCTGAGATTTCTTGATGGGATTTTGCTGGGGATGGAATTTTTGGGAGGCTGAGGCAGGTCCTGCGTGGTCCTGGCTCTCCCCTAGGGGAGTTAAACCCCCTTTAACTTCTCAGCCTTAAAGGATTTGGGATCGAAAGCAAAGCCTTGGAGGGTTTGGGACTGGAAGCAAGACCTTAAAGGGTTTGGGATTGAAAGCAAGACCTTGGAGGGTTTGGGATCGAAAGTCTCCCATGCCATGTGGGAGATTTGTAGGAGAAATTCTTGAACATGGAGATTCTTGAGTTGTGGGGAAATGCAGATCTTGAGCTTGATTTTGTTTTGAACTTGACTGGAAATGCTGGAGTTTCTCATAATCCTTTTTGGTTTTTTAAACACAGCAAAATCAGGGGTAGGGACAACCTCCGAAGGTGCCCCACGACATGACCCAAGGGTCCAAAATGATCTTTCCATTTTTTTTCCAGCAGATTTTTTTGAGAATTATTCCAATTTCAATGCAACTGCCTCTGGCAAAGGCACATCATTCCTTTTAGCCTGGAGGCTCCAGCTCCTGTTCCCAGACTCCCGTTGGAGGCTGGACCATTCATGAGAGCCTGGATTCCTCCAGGATGGAGCCTTCCATGAGCTCCATTTTCCAGGGAAAAAAGGGAGAAAAGGAATCCGTTCTTTGCTGTGTGCAAAGGCCTAACCTTTTATAAACAGACCTCAGAGTGTCCAGATAGGATTGGGATTTTTTGGAATTTTCTCTCATTTTGTGGTGCCTTTCCAGCTTTTTTTGCTGTGTTTTCCCTTTGTTCATGCTCCCAGAGCCAGGACAGCCTCTTGCCTGTGAACCACCTCCAAAAATATCCCAGTTTATAAGTCTGCTGGAGCATGGGCATGGGCTCTGGAGAGGGGCAGACATCCAGGATAATGTGGTGATGGGACAGGCCTGGGACAAACATAGCCAGGTCTCTGGAAAAGTAGGAAGAATTAGGATGAATCCAGGTTGAGATGTTGCTTTGGAGGCTTCCCGAAGTATCCTGTCGGCCAAACCTCCGGCAGGTGCCAAATTGGTTCCTGAAAACATTTCCAGGCTCATCCCGCCTCACTTTGGTCGGGCCAGCAGCTCTAGGCTGGATGGGATGCAGGTGGCTGATCCCAAAATTTAAGTTTTCCTCCTGGAGGGGAGGAACGGAAAGCTCCATTCCCTCTTTTGGGAGGATGTGCCCGGTGGGAGCGAGGGGCCTGCAAATCATGGATGGCAAAAGGCACGGATTGGTGCTGGTGCTGGGAGTGAGAAGGAGAAAGCCATGGAAAACATGATCCCCTACACCGTCCCCCACACCCCAATCACTGCAGGAGCTCACAGAATTCCCCGAAATTCCCTCTGCTTGGCTGTGGTGTGAGGATGGGGCTGGGACGTTCTCCAGCTGGGACTGGGGACACTCTGCTGTCACACAGAGCTGGAGCCAAGGCACTGGGAAGACATTTTCTGCCTTTGGAAAACCATAAATCCTTAAATATCCTTTTTCCATGCGAGGCGGAGTGGGAAGGTTCCAGCCAGGCTCGCTGGGTGGTGGGATCTCCTTCGGTGTGGGTGTGTGGTGGAAATGAATGCCCTTGGATGGAGCAAATTCCCAGATTTGGCTCTTTTGGGACATATCCCAATGTGGAAAAACTGGAGGCTCTTCCCAACATCCCCAAAAAGTCCTGGCACTGCTGCGAGCCCTTGTGGCTGGGTGCCGCCCCAGCCGGGCTGTGGCATCTCAGGGTTAACAAAGCTGAGCTCAGAGATGATTTTGCCTCTTGGCAGCTCTGGAACAACTTTTCTTTGCCCTGATTCTCCTCGGCTTTGCCTGGATTCGCTCCTGGAGCAGCCGAGCCGCTCGGCCCGACTTCACTAGAGGGCGCAGGAATTTTAGGCTAGGAACGCGCTGGGGTTCGTCGGGGAAAGTTGGCTGCCTTCTCCTCCTTTTTAATCAACTGGAAAGATGCAGGGTTGAACTGGAGGTGACTGGAAGGGGATCCAGACTTGTGTCTGGCCGGGGAAGGATCTGCTGACATGTGGGATTAGGTGGTGCGAGCGCGGCGGCTGGGACGGAGCAGCGTGGCTGGGGCTCGGGACGTGGTTGGGACCTCCAGGGAGCAGCCAGCTGGAGGAGCCTCCTGGCACCAGGAGAGCTCCAAAAATTGCAGAGAAAGAAAAAAAATCCCCCTG